>JBBBDQ010002149.1:505000-545000 GCA_037127315.1 Ascarosepion bandense
ATATATATATATATATACACAGTTTATGCTCGTCTGGCACAAGGCTACATGAATCAATGTGACGTTAAACGTAGAAAGGTCAATAAGAAAGATCATCTATATTTAAATGTCGGTTTGTATTTCGTCATGGTGCTCGCAGACAGTTTCAACTGCCTCTACGTAAACGACTGTGCAGTCAACAAAATCAACAATAAGCAACGTGTATGCCAGAAATAAAAAAAATGGCATCAATTTGTCCATTGCACCCCTTTTATCTTATAATAGATTATCTTCCAAGAAAAGTGTATTGGGGAAGGTTGAATGCATTTCCGTTTCATTATTCTTCGGATATCTTCGATTATCAGAGTGTGCGATTTTTAATAACTGAAATTAAGAAAACAAAAAATGAGTTGAATATATGATCCAGACTCCGACTAGATTATAGAATAGAGAAAATGAACAAATAGGAAACGTATCTCTATCTAACGAGTTTCACTTTTATAAAAATGTTCTTCAGAGATCGAGAGAAATTTAAAAACAAAGAGACAGTATATTGATATGTCGTGATTTGGGGTTAGTTCATATCGCTCAGATATGTGTCACATGTATTAAAGCAATATATAATTTTTAAATCTATGTACGGGAAATATTTTGGATGGTATAGTGTATAATAGTGTATGTGTATGTTTGTATAGAAACGCTTGTCTGTTTAGGTATATATTGTTCGGTAACGTTAGTTACTATGCGTGTATATCTCTGTGTTCTAATACACAAGTGACTTATTTTAAACCAATAGTTATTTTTTCAAATATATCTACGACGGTAAAAAGTGTAATAGTGTATGTGTAAGTTTATGTAGAAACGCTTGTCTGTTTGAATGTATGTTGGACGTTAATGTTAGTTAATACAAGTGTATATAGGTGCGAAAATGTCTGTGGATGTCATTTCCGAATAGGTTATTTAAATGTAGCAAGATGTTGCGATAATTCTGTATATATTTATCTATTTTTCTATTTACGTATACATATATTGTGTGTGTGTGTGTGCGTGCGTGCGTGCGTGTGGAAAAGCTGTTACTTCTGTGTGGGTCACTGAAACGCATCTAGAAACAATTAATTTTTATGATTTGAATTTTTTATTGAAGATGGAATTAGAATTATTTTTATGCATTTGTAGACATACATTAGAATTCATGAAGAATAGATCTGTAGAAAAATGGTGATGTTATGTAATGTATTTTCTCGTTAAATGGTTATGGTCAATCTCCAGTATTGTACCATAAAATACATGTTTGCCAAAATACGTTTTATCAGTAAAACTATTGAAAAAAAAACAACATTCTTGATGGCAAACATTATCACAGATCAACGCTATCATTCAGTAATAAATTAGAACACTTACAGTTACTGACGTGTGTTTACGTTGTATATCATACGATAAAAGTCTGCCTTCTTCTACCGAGCGCCCACAGCTCAGAGGTAGAATCGTCATTTCGGTCGGGTGTCCCGAAACAGATCTGTCTGCCGATGACTATATATATATATATATATATAGTCATCCGCAGACAGAGCTGCTTCGTTGTATCACAGCTTATCAGTACGGTTAGATATCCGATTGCTTTTTACCCAGGACTGAAACCCGACTGAATTGGTGTCAGTCTGTGATACTACTTCTGAGGGAAACCTTTAGCGTGTGATATACTATATATTCATACGCAAGAAAAAATTAATTACTAAATGAACGATGCGTAGATGCTAAAGTAGCTACTGTTTACTGTTTTTCAAAGTCTATCATTCTTCCAGAGTGCTCAATCAGGGTATAAGGTATCAGGGTATATATATATATATATATATATATATATATATATATATATATATATATATTATCAGGAAATGTCAGCCCTTTAACTTAGGAGGTAGTACAAAACCAATTTAAAAAATCCAACTTGCTGTTAAAAATTATTGTCTACTCATTTAAATAATCTATGTATCTTACCCTGACAAAATTAAAAAGGTTTTGACATTAGGCTACTCTGTCTCATTCGCGATCCAAACCTTCAACTTCATATTTCAACCGAATTCTCATTTTTGATCGAACAATAATGCCTCAGCTACAAGCAAGTTCTCCAACTGCTTTTCCTTTTTCTAAATAATCATGAATTCATATAATATTTTCTAAATAAATTATTTCATGATTTTTATGTGTAGTGATGTAATGCATTTATAAAACATTGTAATAACCAAATTACAATATATATACATACACACACACACACACACACACACACATATATATATATATATATATATATATAGTTCTTTTCATGCAAAATTGAGCAGGTTTATTAACATCTGAATAATCATACTATACACCTGTGTACCCACATATGTAAATGTATTAATTCACGTAACTCTCTCTCTCTCTCTCTCTATATATATATATATATATTGAGTGTGTGTGTGTCTATGTGCGTGTGTGTATGTGTTTGTGAGTGTGTAATGATAAAAGTGATAATGTAGTAGTCGTGATAATATTATTAATATTTTATTATTGTTATTGGTTTTATAATACTATTGTTATTATCTTATTATAATTGTACTTGATTGTTTCCTGAATATCAGTATCTCATAAATAATAAAATATTCCGCGTTTTGATCGCGTGGAAAGAGGTGATAGGCATTACCTGATTTAAGAGAAGAAATAAAGAAAGAAAGAAAGAAAGAAAAAAAAGAAAGAAAGCAAGGACGATAGACATGGAGAACAAAACCTTAAAATCTGATAAGAACAACTGCTACACTTTCATCTTAGCCAAAAGCCGGGTATTTACCCTGCCCCTTACCCCATTGAGGTGAGTTGTGACACAAGGTCGTTTCTGAATTTTGGTAACCTATGCGTGCACGCATTCCCTGTATACGCGGTGACTTGGTAAAATCTTGTCTTAACTGATCTAAGCTTGTCTAAGCTGGTCATAATTCTTAGTCAAAAAACTGAGAAGTGTCTATTTTACCAAATATAACGTAAGTTCGCGGTTTAATGTGGGCTTAATGGCAATACTTCAGAAACATTCCTGAAGCCCCTATGAGTATTTCCCCTTTTCAGGACGCCTCAGACGCCAGGTAATAAACCTAACCAAAGGTAATGTACTGCCTGGGGTCGGAGAAGACCCTCTGGAGATTGAACTTTAAAATTACTTGAACTTCCCTGCGATAAAATCACTATTTTTCAGAAGCACAATATCGAACGACGGAAATCTTGTAAAACAATAAGCCCAAATCCAATGACAATAAATCAAATTAAATAACATCGACTGTTAAATTATTTTAAAATTATTATTGAGAAGAAATGTTTGTAAGATGGGGATTTGGCTAAAAAGAAAGAAAGAAAGGTTCATTTAATAATGAACTATTTTGTTTTGATCGCGTGGGAAGATACAAGCGTTTAACATCTGTTTCAGTGAAATTGAAAAAGTTGTCAATTTCAAATGTTTTCATTTCCACCGACTTATTAAAATAACGTCCAACATTCATATTTATTACTGTTATTGCAATATTTTGTAAACATTGTTATGCCCTAATATTTAACGTTGCTTTACAGGCTCCTCGGGGTTCTTGACAAAATACAGCGAAGAATCTGTAATGTGATTGATACCGACTTGGCTGACCGCCTGCAGTATCTCTCTCACCGGCGTGACGTGGCTTCCCTGTGCCTCTTCTATAAATACTTTCATTGCTTTTGCTCTGAGAAACTTAAATCACTGGTGCCTCCTAGATGTGAATTTGCACGAGATACTAGATTGTCAACTAGGTCCCACCCTTTTACAGTGAACCCGATGAAATGTAACCGCAATTTCTACTCCAACAGCTTCTTTCCTCGCACTTCCAGCCTGTGGAATTCCCTACCGCATGCTTGGTTCTCCGACGGCTACAATCTCCAGGAGTTTAAATGTAAGGTCAATAGACACCTCCTAACACACTAACTCACACCCACTCTCTCCAACTCTCTCTCTATGTACATCCTAAGGCGTCTACCACCCTCCTTCTGACATTTCCCATATCCAATCGCTCTACGTAACTCCCTGCGCTATAGTGGCAGTGGAATGCCTTGTTTGGGGTGACACGATTAAAAAAGAAAAAAATATCTATGAGCTTATTCAATCATTAACTTAACAGTTAATAATTATGATTCATTCAGTTAGTTCAGTGCCATATATGATACACGCTTGGGCAAGCATGTCTCGAACAAGAAATGTCTGACTGGGAAGAATAAGGCAAAATATTAAACCTGGATGCACATTTTATTCTATTATAAACATATATTATCAATTGAATAAAAGGTTAGAAATATTTAATATAGAAACTTTGTGAAGATTACAGATAATAATGATACTATTTCGGGCGCATGCGTAGTTAGATCAACGTAAATTTCGTAAGGATAATTTTTCATAAAGAAGGCAAGCAAGCATCACACACACACACACACACACACACACACACACATATATATATATATATATATATATATATATATATATATATATATTGGTATAGATGTAAGGAAGTATATATATGTATATATACACATCAATATATCAATATTTATCAGATGTTAATAGACCAATTCTAGATGCAATATAATATAGCGAAAATTATATATTAGTAAATACATATTATCCCACGTTTTAACAAGGAATGGAATGGCCAGCCATTATACATATATATACATATGTACAGAAGACGAAGCCTGTCATTTATTAAACAAAATATTTAAGTATTTTCGTTTACATGCCTGAATACATTAGAGGAAATTCTATGATTCAGACTTGCGTTTCCATAGAGGAAACCGCCATTAGATATAATATGCTCCTTTTACTTGAAAACTCATCTAGGAGAAGGTGACAAATTGTCTCAATGACCATGTTCAATAAGGTGTTTAAATACATGGTTTTTTTTATCTGACACTCGAAATAGATATGTCTGCTCAGTTACGTCTCCTAATGTAAAGTAAGCATTTTGTAAGGAAAAGGGATTGTTTAAATTTATTAAAATGTTGTACTTGTGCAGCAATCCTTTCCCTCTTTGAAGATGGCAGACACACGAAAATTTACAAAAATTTATTCGCTACATATCTGTAGAAAACACGACTATAATAGACTCATCCAAAGAAGCTGGTTAAAAATCATGGAAGCATTTAATAATAACAAAGAAGCCAATTCTAAATATAAACTATATATTGCAGTTTCAAAAATTAAAAAATAACGCAAAAGAACATCCGCATTTCTATATACAGAGTGTTAAGTTGTAATAGGTTTGGCGCCAGGATTGATGTTTCTTTCAGTAGTTTTACTGATAACGAGTATTTTGTCAAGAAGATCTTTTTATTGTAAAGTGCACCAAATATCTGAGTAGTGATAGGGCTTTGACAGTTTTAGTGCAAAGGATTTATGATTTTAAATGAGCAGGATTCATGCTGACTTCGAAATTTCGTGAGACAACCTTTATGATATCTTCACTCATAAGGGATGTGTAATTTCTTCTATCTTTTCTTCATTTTTTTTAAAAAAGAAAACCAGTTTCGTTGAGTGAAGATATTATAATGATATGTTCATAAAACTTCGAAGTCGACATGAACCTGATCAGCTAAATTATCAAATTCTTTGTACTAAAACTATATATCCGTATAACAGTTGAAAGCGCTAGAATCTACAGATCATTTCGATAGTTTGTAAACATTCTAACAATCGTAGAGCCGATTTCGAATTCCAGTTCAGTGCGTTGCATTCACTTACGTGAAAATACCTTTGAGAAAGGTATTAATCATTTCCTTTTCCCTCTATGGGTTAAAGAGCAGGATGGGTTAAATAGTAGGACAGATTTTGTTCTATAAACTGTTTTGGCAACCAGTCTACCGCAGAAAATAATGGCAGCCTACTGCGGGAAAATCTTCTGCCAAGTCAGTCATGTCTCTTTCGAGACATGATCGCACAAGCGTGTATCACGTATGGCACTTAACTGACTGATGTCTAGTAAATAGTGTACTTGTAAGAATGCTAGAAAAATTTATAAAAATTGTTTTTTCAGTCGTTTTCAATGAAACTTATAAATAAATTATATATTATATATCAGTTTAAAGAATAATATATATAATATAGTTTATTTATATATAAACTTTATATATATTATATATATATGCGCGCGTGTGTGTGCCTGTGTGTGTGTGTGTGTATGTTGTTTTTGCGTAAGCTTGAGTAAATAGACAAATAAACACGTCCCAAAAGGACGAAAAGCTCGAAAGTAACGATGATTGTGTACATCCTGAAGTTTCATGGTACATAACTAGAGAGAGAAAAAGAGAAAGACAGGCAAAGAAATATTGAAGGAGAAATAAATACATCTTCGCATAAATAAATAAGTTCTTCTGTTTTCTCTATTTAATAGATATATTTTTTTTATTTCTGATTTTCCGGAGAAAAATAATTATTATGTGTTTAAAAAAATATAAAATAATAGTTAGGTTCAGTGAACTTTCATTTCTGCGTTTCGACGCTGTGAAATTTAACCCTGAAGAAAAAGACGACAAGCAATTTCATCTTGTTTTCACTTGTATTCATGGAAATGTACCCGAGTCAATCTCGCAAGAAATTACATGTAAATAAATTATTCAAATGTCTTCTTTCAGAATGACAACACAAAGCGTTTTACCGATTCACACAAATACACTGCTACCATTGATTTCATGGGGGAAATTATGAAACATTTAATCAAATGTGTGTTGAATACAATAACAAAAGCCTGTCTGCATATCTATCTGTCTATCTATCTATCTCAATCTGTTCTGTATCTATCTATCTATCTATCTATCTCAATCTGTTCTGTATCTATCTATCTATCTATCTATCTATCTATCTATCTATCTATCTATCTATCTATCTTAGTCTTTTGATTCTCTCTCTCTCTTTACATATTCGTTTGAAAATTATTTTTAATTGATATTCGTATTTAAGTAGATATTCTGTTTTAATTAATTTAAATGTGTGTCATTCAACATGATTCGAACCTGCTTCCCCTAACAACATAGGAGAAGACACTAATTGAGTTGGTGCGTCTTATAACGCACTACCACGAATGATTCCACAGTCTAATAATCAACTGGTGGCTTTCCCTATGTGGCTAGGGGTTGCAGGTTCGAATCCTGCCGAATGACATATTCTTGTAAGCAAATTTCACGTAAAGACCCGGGTCGGTAGAAATATATATATTAATATAATGACTACTTAAAACAGTATATCTACTCAAATACGAGTATCAATTAAAAATAATGTTTAAAGAAATAAATAAAATGTGTCGGTTGTTAATCCCATTTCCTTAATCTCCTGAGCATTCCGTAATATATACGTCTTCATATATATATCTCAGTGTTCCTGTCTATCTATCTATCTATCCTTCCGTCTGTTCATATCTATCTGTCTATCTGTCTTTGAATAAGTGTAATGATCTGCAAAAGAATTGTCATATGATCCGGACATATTGGATTTATAATTTGGCAATCAATGTTTATTGTTAAAATAAATTAACCCCAGACATGTTTTACCGTTATTATTTTCACTTTAAATTTACTGTCTTTCAACGTTTTACGCTTTTTCTCTCTTTCTTTCATGGTCTTTATCTCTTTCTCTATCAGAGGGAGAGAGAGAAAAAGAAGGAGGGAGAAAGAGAGGGGGAAAAAAGAAAGCTACCGGATGCAACTGCTAACTGAATTTCTATAATGATGATGATGGTGATGATGACGCATAATCCGTGATAAGAGAGTTATCGACAAAGAAGAAAAACAGGAAACACCACGATAATTTCAAATTGCGATAAATTAATTGAATGAACATCGTCCTCATTGTTGTTGGTATATTAACCGCCATAAATATTGGACTTACTAAGTAGGCGACGGAGATTGGAGTCACTGACATGGTTACCTATTTAAAGTTAGACTAAATTCTAAGGGACTGCTTGTATACTCCGGAAATGTTTCGAATCATGACGAAAATGTGTTATCTCAGTTGACTTGTTGTAGACAGCTGGCATTTACTTTTTTTTTTAATCATTTCACCCCGAGCAAGGCAGAAATGCCACTGATGAGCGGGGGGCTACATAACTGTAATAAGATTAATTAGAAAACAGTGAGGAGTACAAACTAGTTAGAAAGGAGCAATAGAAAGCTGAGAATGCATATGCGATGACAGATACATAGGCGGAGAGAAAGGAAAGGATATACGGGGTTGGGGACAGAGCTAGAGTGCAGTGGTTAATAGAGGAGTATAAATCCAAATAGAGGAGTATAAATCCGAACGGTACAGTTATGCTGCGTATTGCCTGACTAGTAGCTGGCTTTAACTGCGTACTAGCTGTCGTCCATGACTGCTGTCAACTGCCTTCCAGAAGTCACGCAGGTAATTATATATACCAAGATAGAAATCGTCAAAAGAAATGCAAAATTAGGATTGAAAATGAAGTCCCATAAGCTTTTGGGACTTCATTTTCAAACAAACAAACAAACAAACAAACAAACAAACAAACAAAAAACATTAGACCCAAAGAATTAGATGTTATGGAAAAGAAATCAAAATTCAACAGACAGAACAAGATCTTTAAAAGTGATAGGAAGAAATTTGACAGGAATTAACTATAAAAAATAAAGAAATAATGCAAAAAGAGTACTGTAAAAGGATAAAAATGATATTAAGAATCCAATTGAATTCTCAGAACAGAATTATGGCCATTAATAGCCTTGCGATCCCAATAGTTCAATATAATTTTAACATGTATCATCCAAAGGTTTATTCAGAGCGTCTATACATAGCCCTCATCTGTAGTACTTGTTTTTAAGAACCCCAATGAAGCCTCTGACTCCACTAACTATTGCCTTATTTGCCTTTTACAGCTTTTCGGTAACGTATTCAAAGGCTTTAATCATTACTGATGTAGTTAAGCATCTCACCTTTTATGATATATTCTTAGATAAACAATTTTGCTTCCGCTTCGCCAGGTCTACCGCTGATGTGCTAACAGCCATCACTGAATATGTATACCAGGCTTTTGATAATAATCTCGACGCTCGAGCTATGCTTGTAGATATCTTAAAAGAATTTGACAGGGTTTGCTATAGTGGTCTTCTACACAAGCACCATGACTCTTGTATTACAGGACAATTGTTTGATTCAATCCTATCGTTCCAGCCCAATCGTGAAATGAAGCTCATTTTGAATGGGCGTGCTTTTAAATCATTATACACGAACGATGGTGTCCCATAAGGCTCTATCATACGCTTTTTGATGATTTTCATCAATGATCTTCCTGGTTCCCAAGCAGGCATTTACGCAGATGACACCACCATTTGCGCCTGTCTTAATAGGTAATCTGCTAAGACTGACAAAGTAAACATTGCTACTACTCTTGAAAGAACCACCAATCAGTTGTTAACTGGAACAAGAAATATCTTGCGAATTTTAATGCCTCCAAAACAAAACTGCTTTCATTTAACCATGATCGACAAATTTTCTTGTCTGCCATGAGCATGGCTGATGTTAATCCGATGAAGAACAATATATTGAGCGTCCTCTGCTTCACTTTTTTAACAAACCTGAAGTGGAACGACTATATCGAATCAATAGTTGCATCTACATTTGAAAATGTGGGTTACTGTGTCTTCCAGAAAGTTTTCTCGTGAGAATCCATCTTCCACATTTATAAATTTTCCATTCGTGAGTGCATTGAATACTGTTGCCATAACTGCTCTGACGAGCTTTTTAATAGTGGCGCCTCGACCACATGAATTTACTATATGCTACTATATAAGAATTCTAGTCCCTCCCTTTTGCCTTTGAAATAGTTAAATCTAACCGCTACCTATGTTCCAACAGTTTCTTTTCTCGCAAATCCGGCCTGTGGAATTAACTCCAGTTTACTTGCTTCCCTGATAGCTACAATTTTCAAAAATTCAAACGAACGTCAATTTCTATCTTTTGTTTTCTTGAATCCCGTTCATCTTTGATCATTTCCTCAATTTCCCCTCCAACAGATTTTTTTCTCACTGTAACTTACTAGGGGTCGTTCCGCCTTGATTGGTGTGAACTGTTTTTTTTTTAAATCAGAGTCTACCTACTAGGAAGAATTTTGCTCTTGTAACGCTTGTGATGTTGTGGGAATTAAAAACATAAATCGTCGGTCGAGGTCATTATCTTTAATCCTAGTTATTAAAATTTCCTATCAGTTATAAAAGCTCTTGCCACGAGTTTGTCTTTTAACAATGCCTTATTATTTGATTTCCTTGTAATAATTATGTCGCCGAGTAGTAAAGTATATAGATATATATATATATATATATATCCACTTCTTTTTATAATAAAGATCATTGCTTGGGGGTTTGAATTATTTATTTTTAATGTAAAATACTCAATAGTAGTTAAATAAATATATATGTTGCCGTCATTTTAGACAGTAGATCGATATAAATATTTTACCGTCAATTTTGACGGCACACGCCCACTCGTAATAATAATATTCGAGAAATAATCGAATAAATTCAGTTGACTAAATTAATAGGCACAATTTAAAAAATTCTGAAGAGTTGGTGGGTTGAGAAATATTGTTGTCAGTTAATCTCCACTGAGAGTCAGTGGTTAATATCGGTAGGTAAACTCAACAAAGCCAAAATAATGTGGACGTTCCAAGCTACTTCTACGTGCTCTGACATTTCAAGATGTTGGGGATCATGACTCTCCACAATCTCATGCTTTTAGCAAATAATTTTCTCTTTTTGGTATCTCTCCCAAACCATATTCTACCATTTATTTCTAGAAGATTTTTTTTTTATGTAGGTTAGACTCTGTTCTCATGTCTGACTAGCCTTTAATATGACATGTGAGTATTAAATCTTCCAATCCATCTTTCCACATTATGTGCCATGAAAATTACAACTGTCTCTTTCTGATGTTATGTCCATTTTGTTAGCATTTTGAATAAAAATTCGTTGTTATTCACAGGATCAGTTCATGTAATTCTCAGCATCCTTCTGCAGAACCACATTTCAAGTCTCTTTTTTATCTGTGTGTAGAATGATATTCCGCATTTAATGCTATATAGGAGGATTGATATTACGTTACAATTCAAGACTGTTTTATTTGATTCAGACAAAAAATTTTTTCTGCTTCTTAATACTTTTTTCTGTTAATACAGTTTGAAAAGTAAATGAGTAGGAATAAAAGAGACGATATTATAAAGAGTATATTTTAATTAAATATTAAATGTCTTAATATTCTTGTTAATGCATCTGTTTTTATATCAGAGACTATCTTTATGTGTAAATTGTTCCTGACAGAATTATGAGATTGCTGGGAAAGTGCAAGAGAGAGAGAGAGAGAGAGAGAAAGTAAGAGGAGAGGAGAGAGATGAAAGAGAGAGAGTGAGAGAGGAGAAAATAGAGAGAAAGAAAAGAAAGAGAGAGAGAAAGTTGAGGAGATTAGAGAGATAAAGAAGAGAGAGGAGAGAATACAGAGAAAGGACAGAAAGAGAGAGAGAGAATTTGGACAATGTTTTCTTGTTCCCACTGCCATATGTCAATGGTTTGAGAAAGTCAGTTGCACACTTAATGATAAGTTATTGATTTCTGACGCTATTTATAGCTTTATGAAAAGAAGCGTGTTTTAACTTCGATTCGAGAAAAAGTGAGACTCTTATCGGAACTGGAACAAATTACCTTAATTATCTTAACTGCGACATTTTCGCCTTTTTATTTACTTGAATTAATTTGCAGAAATTTATTTTACAGTAACTTGCGCAAATATTTTCACTGTTCTCTATCTCTTTATTTTATTTTATTTTTTTGAAATGTTAAACGCGATGGAATGGATTTTTTTAAATCTTGAAATAAGCACCATAACGTGATGATAATTTAACAAGTAACTTTCAGGAATAACATTAAGTGAGAAGTGGTGCAAATAATAGTATAAGAGAAAGCAAAAGTAGGAAAAGCAGGTTCAAATTTCAGCTCATACTTGTTATGTATATTTGACACTTATCCTCTTGTAAGGGAAGTCTTGAAGTAACCGAAATGTGGTTCTACCGAGGTATGCTGAGGATACCATTTACTGAACACGTGAGCAGTGATGGGATCTTAGAGAGGATGGAAACGAAAAGTAAACTAATACTTAATATCAGAAAAAGACAACTAAAGATCCTGGGAGATGCAATAAGAAAGAAGGACTTGGAGAACGTGATACTCACAGGTCAGATAGAGGAAAAGAGAGTCGTTAGAAAGCAAATAATTAGTAGAAAGGCGTTGGAAAAAGGTAACAGGAAAAAGTGTTAAGAGCTACTAGGGATGAGGAGATATGGAACGCCATATTCCTGAAGGAACACGGCACATAAAAGATCCTCTTACAAAGGGCATCTATCCGTTTCTCGTGTTCAAGCCTTTGAAATCTTTCGTCAAAATCTGTTATTAGCATGCCACAGCTGTTGATAGAGAAGAATTGGTATGTAAGCACTTGAACTTAAATATCTCACCGAAATAACTTATTTATCCAGGTAAAAAAAACTGGTTCTTAACACCTTAACAGTGAACAAAACAAATTAAATACAAAATAAATAATATACAGAAATCTTATGAAAATGTCATCGGTGGTAAACAAGCTATATAGTAATCAATATCGTCTCATACCTCGAATGGCAACAAGGTTTGGTATCATACCTTCCTTATCCAGGTGGAAACAAAACAGTTACACTTTGTCAATCTTGACAGAGGCAAAGAAGATTAGAAAAAATTTAGGTAAAGGTCATCAGTGTTAAATACCGCTAATAGAAATCAATATCGTGTCGTGCCCCGAACTGCCATTAGGTTTGGATCATTAATTTAGAACGTTTTATCGACCCCTGTTTTGGAATTATCTTTTTTAAAGTCGTTAGTCTCAAAATTCGATTTTGCTTCACTGATATTTGCTTTGGTGCCGACAAGCATGACGCCTATCTCTAATCATTTATTAGGCGTGTCGATCAAAACAATTCCCATAAGACAATAATTCTTTCTATTATAATAAAGACCGTTGTATATATATATATATATATATATATATATATATATATATATATATAGATAGATAGATAGATAGATAGATAGATAGATAGATAGATATTTTTCTAAACATATACTCTTAAATATCACAGACAATGAATGTTTATTATGTTTAATCGTGAGCCGTTCTAAACATTGTAATTTGGCTTTAATTTCTGGTAAAAATAAAGAAAGAAATGTTCAACATTCAGATATTTTTTTAATGCTGGATTTAAGCCTTTGGCTCAAATGAGTCATCTTCAGAGTGGTTACAGGGACGTCAACATAAAGTCATCCACCATCAAAGATATTATCTTGTGTTGATATAAAACATTGCTATGCGACGATAAAAGTCCCCGAATAGCATAACTTAACTTCATGAAACTTAATTCCCATGAACATCGAGTGAACTTAAATTCAAATCTATTAAACTGTCAGTTTGAAATATGCACTTGCTGATTGCATCCCGCATGAAACTCTAAGTCGTGCCATAGACGTAGGATATATATATATATATATATATATATATATATATATATATAAGTATGTATATATATATATATAAATTTACATCTATATATATATATATATATATATATATATATATATATATACATATTATCCTACGTCTATGGTATGACTTAGAGTTTCATGCGTGATGCAATCAGCAGGTGCATATTTCAAACTGACAGTTTAATAGATTTGAATTTAAGTTCACTCGATGTTCATGGGAATTAATGTAACGACTGTCTCCGGTCGCTTGGCGTTCATGGCTTCGACAGAGAAGTTGGTCTTCAAGTCAACTATTACAACGGTGTCCTTCCTCGTGCACGCTGTGAATTTTGATCCCAAGAAAGTCACGCTGAAATCTTGCTAGGTGTCTCTTTACGAAGTTGAACCATACTGGACGAGGGTGTACATTTGGCTTAATGAAAACGGCACCAAAAATAAATTGGCCCGAATAAGTTGCGGAAAAAAATCTTTATATACAAAAAAAGAAACAAAAACAAATAGAAAATAACAATAATCAATTCTTTATCTCTGCAACGGAGCGGAAGTTTTGTCTAAGAGAAGTGTTTGTCTTCTTAACATTAATTCGAGTTTTTGGTTGGTAATATCCGTTCACTCCAATTGGAGTTTTCAAGTTTGTGGCAATTCAAAATATCTTAGTCGAGCTTTTGCTTGGTATTGTCTGTTCACTCTAATCGGAGTTTTCAAGTTTGTGACGATTCAAAATGTCTTATTCGTGCTTTTTATCCGAAGCTTTACGAAAACTGGCGAAGATTGGTCTTTGTGTGTGGTGGGTGGCGGCGGCAGTAATTCGTCTTATCTCTTAGCTCAGCGCAACAACTGGTCGGTTTTTGTTTAAATTAACTCTTTTTTGGCTCTTTCTGTTTCTTTACATCCTCAGCCAGGAACTCTATCGGAGGCGAACGTCTCTGTCTCTACAGTTGGCTCCCAAACGGCATGGCAATTATCTCTGTCTCTGTACATCTTTTGTCACTAACTTTATCGGAGGCGACCATCTCTGTCTCTACGGTCGTGGCTTCCCAGCTGGGAACCGTCACTCCCTTGTCGTTACATTTCGACTGCAACGCAATCCCAAAAAAATGATCTTGGCCCTCCAGAGCCATATATTTATGCTTATCCTTAAATTTTGTCTTGGGGAAGACATGACGGATGCGAGGTGTCCATGCAAATCAAAT
This sequence comes from Ascarosepion bandense, assembly GCA_037127315.1. NCBI lineage: Eukaryota > Metazoa > Mollusca > Cephalopoda > Sepiida > Sepiidae > Ascarosepion > Ascarosepion bandense. The sequence continues at coordinate 519,781 of JBBBDQ010002149.1, forward strand.
TCTTAGCCAATGAAATCACTCCCGCCTTTGCATTTTCAGGCGGAGTTACTTCCTTCCTTTGGTTTAACCAATAAAGCAGCCATATTTCTGTTGACATGATTTCTTTCCTTCTTTTTCCTATTGATTCAACTGATTATATCATTTATTTTTCAGGTATTAACTCTGTTAACAGGATAATTGAGAATTTCAAGTTTCAATCTTTTGGCCCCATCAAAGATTTGTAACAATCTCTTTTTAACAATATTTTGGCTATGATTTAATTTCTACTTTTGCCAGTTGTAGCTCTGTGCTTTCAATGTTACGTTGTTTCTGCTTCGTCAAACAATGTCCGGTTGATGCGATGACCTCATCTGACCTGCTGCCTACACCTGCAAATGTTTTTTTCATTCACTCAGCTAGTTTCCAAAATTTCATTTTGCAATATTAACTCTCTGCTCATAATTCATTCGCTGCACTCATATTGCAACCGAATAAACAATTTTATTATCTATTGGCTTATTTTTCTCTCTGCTCATATTGGGACAATTAATTTGCATAATTAATAATACAACTAATAATAGTTTCTTTCGCTCCGTTGTGCTAAAATAGTGTTATATTTTTCCGCATGCAAAAATAGTGTTACATTAAGTCTTATAAAGTTACACTTTTTAATAACAAAATTTAGAATTTAAATATTGTACTGTTACATGTAGATAAAAATTTAAAGTTTAAAATTAAAATTTAATATTTACATACCATAGATTTCATTACACCAAAACACCATATTCTTATTTATTATTCACATTACAGCCAACATATACCTCAGTGTTTCTACGAAGTTCTATTTCACATATGTAAAATTTATCTGTGGCTATGGTGAGGAAATAAAGTAACAACACAGGAGAAAGTTCTTCTAAACAATTAATAAGAAAGAATTTATTGAAATGTATAGGGAAACTAAGTAACGGCAAACTTGCTCTCTGCGACATTTTATACTGAATTCACATAAATATCTGTTACTTGGATCAACCAAAACTTCATTGTACCTGGCCTTACGTTGTATAAGACTGTTTAATTCAACTAATTAGAATAATCCATATCATTTACTATGAGCAAACGGCTCTCATACGGACAGACAATGAAATCTAAACTTATTTATAAATGGAACTTTGTCTGTGTGTGTGTCTGTGTGTATATGTGTCCGTTACTTATAGACTCCGAAACGGCTGAACCGATTTTCTTGAAAATTTACACAAGTGTACTATAAGCGTCTGCAATGTTCTTAGTTAGGTTTTGTGTTGAGGTACCCCCGATAAATATCGAAAATCGATAATCGAAAAAATCGGTTATAGAAGGAGTGGTCCGATTTGAATCAAATTTGATACACTCATAGACAAAACATAAGAAACGATATTCAGAAGTTTCAAGGTTACAGTTCTTACAATAGTGCAGAAAATTTGATATCGATACCAGGAAATCAAAATTTGACATACATCCATTCATTTTTCTTTCTGTCTACGGTTTCGCTTTAACTGAAAACAACTATTGCGTTTTAGTCTTTCGTGCCAACGTCCAAAAGTCTGAGCTCCAGGACAATTGATTAGTTTTAAAGCTTTCATTACACCCGAGCAACGCCGGGCTATACTGCTAGTCACTAAATAAACAAAAATATTCAATATTTATATTGAAGTAATACTTCTTGATTCTCAAATTTCTCTTATCTTTTATTCTACATTACCGAAAACGGATTCCCTTTCTTTTTCCTTCCTTTTCTCTCAGTGTGACCCACTGTCCACCAGTAGCGGTAGTGTCTTGATTGGGGTGAAACGATTATGAACAAATTAGATAACTAGAAATCTTAGCGACTTTAATTACTCATGACAGTGTTGATAGGAGACATAAAAACTAAACAAGAACTCTTACCAAATGTAGTAAAGGAAAGGGAGAAGAATGGATGATAAATCTATTGTAAGAAGATAATGTGTGGCTATCAGTCCAAGAAACAGATCAGTATGCGAATTGCATATTGGAAAAACCAAAATTATCCACGTACTAAAACTTAAATCTCTTAGAAATGTTTTGACAGACGACGGGAAATACGATACAGAAATCCAAAAGCGCATACAGAATAAGGAAAATGCCTTTCAAATATCAGTAAAGTATTAAGAAACAGGAACGTTTTGATAGAAACAAAGAAAATGGTGCTGAGGTTTTACGTAATATCAACTCTCCTATATAGCTGGGGATTCAGTAAAATCTCACTACACATATGAAGAGACTTCAGGCAGTAGAAACATAATTCTAAAAACGGATGCCGAGAATGACATGGAAGGAACATTTGAGCAAGTTTTAGAAGAAATAGAAAAAAATGACATTTATGCTAAGAATCAGAAAAAACACCTTATATATTTCTAAGGTATGTAATGAGAAAAGAGGGCTTAGATAATTTAACACTTACAGAACATATTGAATGCAAGAGGGACAGAGAAACACAAAACAAAAAGAGAAAAGAGGGTTTAGATAATTTAACACTAACAGAACATATTGAATGCAAGAAGGAAAGAGAAACACAAAACCGACATAACGATAGTTAGTAAATAATTGATAGAACAGAGTTCCGATCACTTCTAGATCGGAAAAAAGAGATATTTTACTATGAACAGAAAATTGTCAGGAAATTGTGAGGAACCATGACATAAAGAAAAACAACATATACTCCATCAGTACTCCATAAAAAAATAATGGATTGTCATGGCTGCAATATTAGCGTGAATTTCAAGATTGTTGGAATGTATATTTCTGTTTATCGATTTTAATATTAAAGATGGATGAAAATGAACGTATTTTCCGCATATAATTTTTCTTAAGAAAGCTAATTTGCTGTGGCGGCTTTGTAGATATTTACATGGTTGAGACTAGTCTGACATAAGTTCTTCTTCTTCTTCTATGTGCCTTGTACATACAGAACGTAGGCTATCATGGACTTCCACGTCTCCGTATCTCTGGTGACTCTTAGCACACTTTCTCCGGTAACAACACGCAAACCCTGTTCTATCATCCACCTGCTCAGGCCCTTCAAATATGTTATCCGTTGCTTTCTTCTGTCTTTTTCCCTCTATCTGACCTGTTAGCATCAGGCTCTCCAAGCCTTTTTTCTCATTGCATGTCCCAGGAACTCTAGTTGTTTCTTCTGATACTCAATATTATTTTCATTTTCGTTTCCATCCTTTCCAAAACTTCATCATTGCTCACATGTTCGCTCCAAGTTCTCAGCATCCTTCGGTAGAACCAAGATTTTAGTTGCTTCAATTTTTTCCTTCATCTTTGATGATTTAGTCCAGCATTCATTGCCATATTGTCTCTTAATATTTTATTCTGCTTCTGGAACGCGTCGTTCGCCATGCCAATTCACTTTCGAATCTCAGTGTCGCACTTTCCGTCTTCTGTTAGAACACTTCCCAGATATTTAAATTGTTGTACCTGCTTTATTTTATTATCTCCCACCTGTATTTGGTATTTTAGGCTGCTTTTTTTGCTTATGACCAAGCATTCGGTTTTCTTACAGTTTATTTATTTGTAGTCCTTTTTTGTTTCTCTCTTCAGCTACCTTCTGTAGGAGGACTTGTAGTTTCCTTTCCGTGTTTGCAATCACCACTGTGTTATCTGCGTACCTTATCTTGTTCAAATAGGTGCCTCTGAAGACAAATCCTGGCATAACATCTAGGGTCGTCAGAATAGTCTCGTTGTACAAGTTGAATAGATCCGGTGAAAAAACACATCCTTGTCTTACGCCTCTTTCTATCTTTGTATATCTACCGAATTCGTTACTTGCCTGTATGCAGGCAGTTTGCTGCCAGTAGAGATTCTTGATTACTTTTATGTCTTTCCCAAGAATGTCGAAGCTGCTGAGCATCTCCATCAATTCTTTGTGGCGTAAGAGAGCCTACAAAAGATCAGTAATATAACACCTGGATGTGCGTTGTGGTGCAGTGGATATCGGCTCGGAACGAGAAAGCGGGGTGTCGAGTTCAAATTCCAGTTGAATTCATTGCATTCGCTTACGCGCAAGTACCCTTGGGAAAGGAATTAATCCGCCTCTTCCTTCCAGTTATGGGTTAAATAACAGGGCAGATTAGGTTCTATAGCCGTTGCTGGCAACTAATCTACCGCAGAAAGTAATGGCAACCTACTGCGGGATAATCTTCTGCCCAGTCAGTCATGACTCTTTCGAGACATGATCGCCCAAGCGTGTTTCACGTATGACACTTAACTGACTGCTATAGCACCTGCTAAATTCAATTACGGATGTTCCAGTCAGGTTCTACCTATTTTATTCCGGCAAACAGTCACAATTATAGTGATTCCAGTCATGATTTAACTAAACTAATCATGCAAATGGCCACAATTATAGAGAACCCAGTCATGAACTAACTAATCTAATCTGGCGAATGATCACAATAAGGGAGGTCTTAGTCATGATATAATTAATCTAATCTGGCAACCGGCCACAATTATGGAAGTTTCAATCAGAATAACTAATCAATTGTGGCGAATGACCACAATCAGGAAGGTACCAGTCATGATCTAATTAATCTAATCTGGCAACCGGCCACAATTATGGAAGTTTCAATCAGAATAACTAATCAATTGTGGCGAATGACCACAATCAGGAAGGTACCAGTCATGATCTAATTAATCTAATCTGGCAACCGGCCACAATTATGGAAGTTTCAATCAGAATAACTAATCAATTGTGGCGAATGACCACAATCAGGAAGGTACCAGTCATGATCTAATTAATCTAATCTGGCAACCGGCCACAATTATGGAAGTTTCAATCAGAATAACTAATCAATTGTGGCGAATGACCACAATCAGGAAGGTACCAGTCATGATCTAATTAATCTAATCTGGCAACCGGCCACAATTATGGAAGTTTCAATCAGAATAACTAATCAATTGTGGCGAATGACCACAATCAGGAAGGTACCAGTCATGATCTAATTAATCTAATCTGGTGAAAGGCCACAATTATGTAGGTCACAATCATGATCTAACTAATGTAACCTGGTGTACGGCCACAGTTTCCAGTCATGTTCTAACTAATCTAATCTGGTTAACCTCCACAACTATGAAGGTCCTAGTCATAATGTAACTAAAGAAATCTAGTGAGCGGTCACAATTATTGATGTTCCGGTCATGATCTAATTTAATCTACCGAACGGTGACGATTACGGAGTTCCTAGTTATGACGTAACTAATCTAATCTGGCTAGCGGCCAAAATTAAGGAGTTCCCAATGAGGATCTAAATAATTTAGTTAGGCGGATGGCTGAAGTTATGTCGCTCTCAGTCATTACCTAACTAATATAATCTGGCATACGGCCACGATTATGGAATTCCCAGTCATGATCTAACTAATCTAATCTGCCGAACATTTACAATTATGGAGGTCCCAGTCCTGATCTAACTAATCTAATCTGGCGAAAGACCACAATTATGGTGGTCCCAATTCTGATCAAACTAATTTATTTTGCAAATATCCACAATTATAGAGGTTTACGTCAGGGTATAACTAATATAATCTGGTGAAAAGCTACAATTACAGACGTCCTAGTTATGATGCAACTTATATAATTTGGCGAGTGACCACAATTATGGAGGTCCAAGCCATGATATAACTAATCTAATCTGGTAAACGTACACAATTATGATTTTTCTAGTCGTGATATAACTAATCTAATCTGGCAAATGGCCAGAATAGCGGAGGCCCCAGTCATGATCTAACTAATCTAATCTGGCTAACGCAACATCTTTTTTTTCTAGATTAGATCAGGTTGATCTATTAGGCAGGTCCCAGGTTATGACTGGGACCTGCCACAATTAGGCAGGTCCCAGTTTTAACCTTACTGAACTAATCTGGCGAAAGTCAGTTATTTAGTTCATGATTAGGTTTTAATCATGAACTAAATAATCGAATCTGGAAACAGTCACAATTAGTGAGATTTCAGTCATGATCTAACTAATCTAATCTGGCCAAGGGCAACAGTTATGGTGGTCTCAGTCGAGATCTAACTAATCTAATCAACCGACCGGCCACAATTATACCGGTCCCAGTCAAGATCTAATTAATTTAATCTGGTGAATGGCTTCAAATATGAATGCCCCAGTCATTTTCTAACTAATGAAATCTGATGAACAGCCACAACTATAGAGGACTCAGTGTTATCTAACTAATGTAATCTGGCGAGCCCTCACAAATATGGAGGTTACAGTCATGAACAAACTAATCTAATCTGGCGAAGGGTCTCAATTATGGATGTCCAAGACATGATATAACTAATTTAATCTAGAAAGCGGCCACAATTATGGAGGTATCAGTCAGAATCTAAGTAATATAATCTGGTAAAAGGCCACAATTATGAAGATCCCAGTCAAGAGTTAACTAAATTAATCTGACAAATGACCACAATTATAAAGGTTCAAGTCATGTTATAATTCATCTAATTTAGTAACAGGCCACAATTATTGAGGTTCCAGTCATGATCAAACTAATATAATCTCGCAAACGGCTACAATTATGGAGCTCCCAGTCATTATATAACCAATCTAATCTAGCTAGAGACAACACTTTTGGAGCTTTAATCTGGATCAACGTAATTGTTATGAGGAAACACACCTATTCCTCAGATAATGGTCAATCCCTCCAAAATTAATAAGTGTTAACAGGAAGTTAACGGGAGAAGTTATTGGGAAGTTCATAGAAGTTCTTTAGAGTTCTATTAGAGTTCAGTAAAACTACTAAGCAGTTGATACAGTCGGCAGTTAGCCGAATACTAAGGTGTCAGCTTTCAGTAGAAGATTACTAAGCTCCTAACATTTTGGGTGCGTTAAATCGATTAGCAACCGACATAGCACGATTAAAACATTCAGTACGAAAACTACTCCCCAACATTAATCAAATCTGAAGAACGGCCACAATCAAGTAGGTCTCAGTCATGATCTAACTAATAAAATCTGGCGAAAGGTCATAATTATGGAGGTCTTAATCATGATCTAACTAATCTCATCTGGCGAACGGCCATATTTAGGGAAGTCCCAGTCTGAATCTGGTGAACAAACACAATTATGCTGTTACCAGTTATTTAATCTGACAAACAGCCACAATTATGGAACTCCCAGTCATTATCTAATTAATCTAATCTGACGTACGGCCACAATTATAGATGTTCCAGTCATGGTCTAGCTAATCTAATCTGGACCACAATTATAGAGGTTCCAATCCTGATCTAACTAACTTAATCTGGCCAACGGTCACAATTAGGTAGGTCCTAGTCGGGATCTAGCTAGTCTAATCTGACTGACGGCCAAAATTATAGAGCGTCTAGTCTGGATTTAACTAATCTAATTAGGCGAACGGTTACAGTTATTAAGATCCCAGCCATGATCTAACTAATCTTATCTGGCGAATCGCCACAACTATAGAGGTTCCAGTCATGATATAATTATTCTACTCTGGTGAACGGCCATAATTTTGGAGGTCGAAGTCATGATCTAAATCATCTAATCAGGCAAGGGGCAACAATTATGGATGTCCCTGCCAGGCTCTAACTAATCTGATCTGGTGAATGGCCACAATCTTTGAGTTTCCAGGCAAGATCTAACTAACTACAGTTGTTTAAAATCAACCAAAATGTTCCTCGTTCTTGCTACACTTAGATATTTACTAAGATTAGCTTAGTTTTTCAAAGAGCTGCAATTAATGAACATGTAGAAAAGATTCATTTCATTATTCCCATTACTATGACCAGCTAAATAAATGTATTAACTATTAATCCAATAGAAAATCTGCTCTCTAAATTCTCTGTGCATGCTTGTGTGTATTTACTAGACAGGTTGATATTTTTTTAACTTAATCAGTTTTGGTAACCATCCTTGTCCCGCTACTTGTTTAGTTATTTCCTTAGTTCGCACGAACGTTACGCCCTGCCAATGCCTCCTAACTAATAGACTATTCCGTTTTGACTACGTGAAAACAAAGAAATGACATATTAGAACCGCTACTTGTTTTCTGTAAGAAAGTGAAAGAAAGGAAAAAGAGGGAAAGAAATTGGGCATGATAGAAAGAAAGATAGAAGTGTTTTTCGCCTGTTTCAGTGGAATGAAAAAAGTCGTCAACTTCAAATAATTTCATTTGTGCACTCTTACTTCTTAAAATAATGACTCATATTTATGATTTTTATTGCATTATTTTGTTAATGATTTTAAGCTCAAAGATGTAACGATAAAATAGAGAAAATTCTCCGGATATTTTCTTGATTTATAAATCTCCATAAGCTTATTCAATAACTTTCTTAAGATTTGTCATAATTTAAAAAATAGAAAAACAGTGACATTTTTACGAGTCATTTTATTATTAATTTTATTTAAAAATAAAACTACGTGACGCGGTATTTGGCGCGTCACATCTTCTGAACAATATTATTCTCCAATGCTGAGAATCGCTTTTAAGTGAGTTAATAATCTTCGAACGTGATTAATATTTATGTTATTTAGAAAGGTTTGACACAAGTTCACGAGGATACCCACTGGAGAACGTACTCACTACACTGAAGCAATTGTCAGCCAAACTGATTAGATATCTATCAAGTCACCCACATCGAATCACATATGATTAATATTTGTTTAATATTTAAGTATGGTGCATCCATCTAGGAATGATTTCACTCCACAGGATAAAGGGTAGTAAACAGGATTACCCTGCCAATTTCCCCATTAGTTATTCACTAATCCTTGAACCAAGGCCACAGGTATGGGATACCAATTGAAGAACAATCTCACTACAATGAAGCAATTGTACAAAAGAGATTAGATGCATGACAATTCTACCAGGCCAAAGCGCCCATAATTAATATTTGTATTGGCTTGCTCGAACATCAGAACACCTTTGACGCAATTATTTATTACTTAGAAACTTCAACAGCCAAATATATGGCTGCCAATTTGGCCAGCAAATGATATTCTCTCGAAAGTGAGTTCATGGCAAATAGCATCTTTACCGGTTTTTGATTCAGTGCAGTGATTTACATAGTTTCAGATATAATGTTAATGGTATTAGTAATGGTAATATTAGTATTTTCTTTGCATAAATATTCACAATTAGTTGATCGTACATCCAGCTTTACTTTTGAAAATGTTTCTGTTAAAACTATTTTTCTCAGAACGTGAGCTGATATAGTTAAATAACCGTAATTAATATTGACGAGTGTTTTCTTCTTAACCTTTTATTTAAAGTTATGATGTAACACTATTTTTGCATGCGGAAAATTATAGCACTATTAAAGCATGGCGGAGTTAAAGAAATTATCATTAGTCGTATTATTAATTGTTCAGATTAATTGTTCCAATATGAGCAGAGAGAAAAATAAGGCTAATAGATAAATAAATAAATAAAAATAATAAAACTAATAAATAATAAATAATAATAAATAAATAATAAAACTAATAATAAACTGCTTATTCAGTTGCAATATGAACGCAGTTAACGAATTGTAAAAATATTGCAAAATGACATATTGAGAACTAGCTGAGTGAATGAAAAAAAACATTTGCAGGTGCAGGCAGCATGTAAGACTGTGTCATCGAATAAACGGGGCCAACGTGGCCATTATTTGTCAAAGCGGAAACAACGCATTATTGAAGCCCTGAGCCTGACATCTGATAAAAGTGGGAAGTGAGCCGTAACCAAATCATTGTTTCGGGATTGTCACAAATCCTTGGTGAGGCCAAAAAGGGTAAATCGTGAAATTCTCAAATTTGTCTGTGACCAGATTTTAAAACCTGAAATAAATCAGTTGAATTAAGGAAAGAAGACGAAAAGAAATAATATCACCAGAAATATGGCTGCTTCATTGGTTAAACAAAAGGCGGGAAGTAACTCCGCCTCAAAATGCGAAGGCGAGAGTGATTTCATTGGATGAATATTTGGTTTGCATGGAGAATTTGGAACATGCATAAATATAGGAGCCCCGGAATGCCAAAAGCAGAGATTGATTTGGATTGAGTTGGTTGCAGTCGAGATGTAACGACAAGAGAGTGACGGTTTCCAGCCGGAGAGTCACGACCGTAGAGACAGAGACGGTCACCTCCGACAGAGTTCCTGACTAAAGATGTACAGAGATAGAGATAATTTCCACCCCAGCCGTAGAGATAGAGACGATCGCCTCCAAAAGAGTTTCTGGCCGAGGATGTAAAGAAACAGTAGAATCCAGCATACAGAACGAACGAAAAGAGTTAAAGTTAAACAACGAAGCGACCAGTTGTTGCGCTGAGTTAAGACAGATAAGACGAATTCTCGCCACCGCTACCCACCATACACAAAGACCAATCTTCGGCAGTTTCCGTGAAGCTTCGGTGAAAAGCTGGAAAAAGACATTTTGAATCGTCGCAAACTTGAAAACTTCGATTGAAGTGATCAGACATTACCAACCAAAGGCTCGAATTAATGTTAAGAAGACAAACACAAAGGAACTTCCGCTCCATCACAAGAGATAATTGTTATATTTTATTTCTTTTTGTCTCTCTTAGTTTGTATATAAAAACATTTTCCGCAACTTATTTAGGCGTCATTCAATTTATTTTTGGTGCCGTTTTCATTAACCCAAATGTGTGCACGCGTCCGGTCTGGTTCAACTTGGTAAAGAGACAGCTAGCAAGATTTCAGTATGACTTCCTTGGGACCACAATACACAACGTAGACAAGGAAGAACACCATTGTAATAGACAACTTGAAGACCAGCTACTGTGTCGACGCCATCAACGCCAAGCGGTCGGAGACCGTCGTAACAATGCGGAATATTAGCATCTTCATTATGTCATAATTTTCCCTTCGAACTATATGTTTTATCCATTTATATAATTATTGCTCTTGAAAGTGATGTGTTTCCTGTCATTATGTTAGGTGATATGGCTCCTGTTTAGGTACACTTTTTTGTTTGTGAACTAGTGCCAATCTCCATGTTTCAAAGAATGATATTCTTTGCTAAGACTTACAAGCTCCATTCACTTGAAGCCATTTGCAATCATTGATCCAAGAAAACAATAATATATTGCTGGCATTTTAATTTCTTAAAGCATTTGGCGTCATGCATGACATCCATATGAATGTATAGGTCTGACAAGGCTATTTCAAAACATCAGCCTTCAGGTTAATATTTGAATATTGTAACAATTAACGATGCTAGGCGAGACTACTTCTAGGGCAGCCTGTTTAATGTTTAATGTATTTATTTCCTATGGTGATTCTGTTATACACTGAGGGATTTGAAGCATTTACTGTCCCGATTCAACATACTGCATATTTTATTATTGGTTTAGAATAGTTGCCGACACTGCATTCGTTCAAATTTCAGATTATAATTGCTTGCTTCATTCCCTGTTTCTAGTCTTTCCTTTTCTCTCTTTTCTTTTTGTCTTCTTCGTCGCAGTGGACTCATCTTTGTTGTGTTCATTTTTCTTTAAGATGTTTTATCTAATTCGAGGCATAAAATCTTTCGTTTTTCAATGAAATTCGTCTGTGTGTTTTTGCGAATTTGAGTTTAAACTGTCTAAAGCAAAATGCTTTTCGGCATTTTGTCCAGGACAGCACACATTGGGACCTCTTATAAATGTCCTTATTCGATCCACGTATACTGGTTCTTCTCATTATAAATAAAAAGTAGATGGTTTCAAAGCATATAAACATTTCCTCAACGAAAACCAGATGACAATGAAACGTTGAAAAATACATTAGATCTGCTTAGTGGTATATGTAACACAAGCAAGTAACTTCAATGACATGAATAGAACAATTCAATAATATTAATAATAATTTACGACTATTACTACTACTAATACTACCGTTACCCGTCATGAAACAAAAAAGATCGGTGATATTAATGAGATGAACAACAATACCATTTTAGCTTTGTGCTTCGTCCAGCAAGCCCGAAGTTTTAGTGACCCAATTTTACTAACGAATCCACTATGTAAAATGAGTTTTTAGTCAGTGACAACATTTTCTGCGTCCTTGAACACTATTTGCTTATTGGGATTTCAATGTGTTTATTTTAATAGTTGGTATGTTTATTAACTAAAAAATACTGTAATAGCAAGTAAACCTAAGTTAAATAAAAGACAAGCTAAAAATAAATTATGAAAATAATTTATGTCAAACTAAGTTTTATTCTTAGCCAAATAACAAAGAAAAGCAAACTTAAAGAAATTTCGGTTGAGTGCTAGATAAGATGTATTAGGCGGTAAACGCTTGTTCTATAAATGTTTTCTGTACAAAGACAGGATTTCGACAAATTACGAATTTTTTCAGGAACTTTTTCTTAGAGATTCTCGAGAGACAGGAAGTTAAATTGATTGTGAAAGAACTGGAATTTTTATCTCAGTCCCAGGAGATGAAAAGAAGGAATAGAATTTGTTAGAAATGATGAATGTAAAAGGCAAAAGAGATAAAAAATAAAATGTAAAAAATGGATAAGGACAAGCATACAAACCAAAAAACGCTGTCTCGTATTTGTTTCTTTGTAAAAACTATAGATTGGGGATCAGGATGTGTAGATTAAAAAAATAACAGGTACTGAACTGTTATTAACGATTATTTTGCTTAAACAAAACATTCGGTCAGAAAGTCGTTGCTCATAATTATCATTGTTTACATTTAGACTAATGTCCTCATCATTGTTATTTTTATCACAAGGTTTCGGCCATCGTAACTGCTTTCTTCAGGTGTTTACTAATTACAGGCTATTTTATTGAAATTTTGTCCATTGGAAGCATATTTTGTAGTGCTCAATTTTCCGGTAATTTTAATTTTGACTATTACCAACATTCTTCTCGAAGTTATAGGTTTATATCATAATGTAAAATAAAAAGTTTCTTCCAAAGTACAAAATTTTCATGGCCTGAGTAAGTAATGATGAAAAATAAATTTATTTATTTTCATGACTTGCATTAAGTGGTGATAAATAATGGATTTATTAAGAGAGAACAAATACAACGCGGAGTTCTTGGTTAGATCTTTGCTAATCATTTATAGATTTCAAACAAAACGGAATCGCACTGGAACAGAGCATCTTTCTGTATGACGAATTGAAAAGGAAATTACAGCTCGAGACAAGCTGCTACGGTAAGGGATATCTCATACCAGTTAATGCATTTGATTAAGTTCGTCTTCGTTTGCTCGTCAGCTTTTTTGTTGAACCAGAATTTATTACTAGGCGACACAGGGGCTGAACTGACAACTGCCAGGGAAACAGATACGTTTTAATCAACCCATCAATAGAACTTCCTTTGCAAGAGAAAACATCGTTAGTTTCGAAGTGGTTTTAACCAGATTGAACTGAGACGTTATGAACATTTGGAAATCTGGGAAAGAGAGATGTGTATAAATGACAGTATAGAACCATGTTTTATCAACGAGTCTGTAAAATCATATCGAGTCTATCAACTGTTTCTGCTACAAAGAGGAACACTCGTTGTAATCATACCGGAGGGTGCACTTTTTATGTCTCGAACATTCAGGCCGGTAGACGAAAACATACTGTTTAAAACTGTATAAAAACAGAGCGTCTACCCGAATATGGTTACCCACTGAATTTAATTCACTAATCGCGAAAAGCGGTATGAATGACACAGACGAAATGGTAAATCCGACGGAATGGTAAATCTATAAGGCAATTGGATAAGATTCTATTTTGACATGATCTGTTGATAAAATAGCGTCATTTGAAACGATTGAAACGTTCCTGATTAAGATTTTGACGCGAAAAATACTGTTTTATTAGAATTAAAAAATAATTTAAATAACTCACATCAAGATACATTTGAAGTGGCATGATGTACGGACTTGCTGTATAGACTAGGCCTCTACAACTTATCAAACGTCTTTTTCTAAAATTGTGTCGAAAGATGTGCGATAAACATCTACGAAAATGAACTGAATATAGTGTTCGATTCAAAATCGACGATTACTAAAAATGACAGTAGCCATTGAAGAACACTGATGAACACTGAAGAGTACAACTTTGATACTTTGTGAAAATAATAGTCAAAACCGAGTATATAGGATTCGATTAATTATTTGTCACCTAAATTACGCAAAAATGAAAATAAGATTGATATCTCATTTAACATATATTTATGAAATTATGCAAACATATCTTGAAATATTAAAGAATAAATCTATTCAATAAAATCTCCATTTTCTTCAACCATAGCCGCCAGATGATATCGGAATCTTCTGGAACTCTTCTGAATTCTTTCCTTCTTTAATTTAGTGAATACAACCATAATCCTTACTTTCAGTTCATTTTCCGTTTTACAAGGAGTTTCGTTCGTTTCTAACTCAACTGCGCCCCGCACAATAATCAAGGTGGGTGCAGTTTAGGTAGTTAGGTGGCGAAGAAGTAATGTGGCCGCAGAGGTTTCTGACAGGCATGACTGGGTTCTCCTGTCCTTCTGTTAGACATAAGCTCATCCATAAGCCACTCTCTTGACCAACATCATCACTACCCACCCAAGCCACTTGACGTAGACCATCGCCAACAAATTAAGAAGACTTTTTATCAGAACGATTAGAGTGAGTTCCCCGAGTAGCCGTATCGTAATCACCTTTAGACTCATCAAACTTTTTCCAAATCCTCTAAACCTTGACATTCAAACACGCTGAAATGTTCGTATTGGAGCTTCCGACACGAATGGCAACCAGTACAACATGCTGTTTCTAAATTAAGTAAATTGCGTCATGTTGCTTTTTTCTCAGAAACGGTGCCCAACTGACCCTACTATTCTGTGCAGTCAACAAAATAAAAAACAACGTGCATGCGCGAAATTAAAAATATGAAATGGCGACAATTTAGCCATCGAACCCTGTATTAGTCAAAATGGCAACGAAGAAATTAACGATGATTCCCTGTGTAAAGAAAAATCTTACTGGAAAAAGTTAGTCTATATTATAATTATATAATTTATATTTTGTAAGCGTTAGCTACAGTATCACTGAAAGAGATTCGACATCATGGCGTCTTTTTGTAAGGAAAGTACATTTAAATTGCTTTGATTTAAAGAATAAGATCATATCCACTCAAGTATGTAAGTTTCTGTCAATAATGTTTTGCCGCCGATCGCGCTTGTTGCGATAATAAGGAATTGTTTTTTGTACGTTTGTTCGTTTTTTAGAAAAAAATAATCATGGAAAGTGTTGGTTGATAAGGAAAAAAGAAAGAAAGAAAGAAAGAAAGAAAGAAAGAAAGAAAAAACATGTCTAAAACTGCATTAGATAATAAGAATGCTAAGTTAATTTTATTAAGTATTCAAATTAAAATGCCTTATTCTTAGAATTCAAACAACTTGCGATATTTAAGACCGCAAAGGCTACCACTGTGTTTGATGGTATAAAGGAAGCTAAAGGCATATAAAAAGCAATATTTCCAGTACAGACTCATTCAATGTCTTTATGTTTAAATATTTAATTTTACTGAGACAAAAAGCAACGGTATAACTGAAAAGCTCAATCTTGTGCAAAACATCAATCTAAGAGATTTCTCTTCCACTGTTAGACTTATGTGAAGTATAAGATCACAGCCTTACCAGGCTCTTTGTTACAGCTGTAGCAAGCAAGATTCTACTAGGTAGAGTTGGCAGTCTCTCGACCAATTAAAAATTCAGAGCTATTCTTCTTCTAAAATAGTGGCCAAACATAGCTAGAAATGTCATCTTACTTACAGTTTGATAGACAAGAATTGGGTTCTTCATTTTCCAGAGAGTATTTGTGCGAAAGTCGGCTTACCGTCGATGCGATAACTGTAACTTTATGCGCACGTAAAGAACATTGGGAAGATATTTTGTTTTGTTTTGGTTTTTATTTATATCAAAAATTCAATCCGCTGACAGTAATATACTTCTGAATATAAGGCATTTCAGAAAAGTTTAAAAAATCATATAGTACTAGATTCCCGATGATTAGAGAATACTGGGAGGCGTTCTAAAAGTGCGATGCTGTGAACCAAAGGCGTATTGGAATGGTCAAAGACGAATTCCATAAGGTAAGCAAAGTATTGAGAGACAGGAAATTTTCGTTGGAAACAAGGAAGAGATTGCTGAGCAGCTATGTGATATCTGTCCTCCACTATGGCAGCAAATGATGGACAATCTCATTAAAGATTAGACAAAAACAACAGAAATTTAGTTCAACAGAAGGATGGTGAGGGTGCCATGGACCAAGCATGTTAGCAACGACGAGGTTTTGGAGAGAATGGAAACAAAATGAAACTTTAACATCAGTAAGAGACAGTTGAAGTTTATGGAACACGTAATGAGGAAAGGGGACTTGTAAATGTTAATACTTACAGGACAAATACAGGGAAAGTGAGAAAGAGAAAAACAGCTCGAGCCTCACTTGATAGACTTAAGCAAATGAATGGCAGATTAAAGTTTTGGAGAAATAACAAGAACTACACGGACAGGGAAATGTGGATCGCCTATGTTCTAAATGAAACTGGACATAAAAGAAAAAAAGAAGATATATCTAGAAAGAAATAAAAGGACAATTTATAAGTAAATGAATTTAATGGTTAAAAGTTTCAGTATTCTAACTTACACACGATTCCTCGCAAATATAGTTGGTCAAATATCTCGTCATTTTGGTCAGTTGTGGCCACATAAACGAATAATTATTATTCAGGTGTTTTTTTTTATGGCTAAAGATATTTTCGATTGCTGCTAGTTTTGGAGTTTAAACGGGAAAAGAAATGCATATTTAGACAGACATGGACAACATGCCCACAGTAGGATATACTGTCAAATGAACAGTTATTTTTTTCCTGACAACACTTTTCTTTTACTATTTATTTTCATCAATATAATTGTATTGAAAAGGGATTTGCGTTGTGGTGCAGGGGATATCGGCTCGGAACGAGAAATCGGAGAGCCGAGTTAAATTCATTGCATTAACTTACGCGCAAATACCCTTGAGAAAGGTATTAATCCGTCTCTTCCTTCCCGTTATGGGTTAAATAACAGGACAGATTGGGTTCTATAGCCTTGGCTGGCAACCAGTCTACCTTAGAAAGAAATGATAACCTACTGCGGGATAATCTTCTGCCCAGTCAGTCATGTCTCGAAAGAGACATGATCGCCCAAGCGTGTTTCACGTATGACACTTAACTGACTCACTGATTAGATTAAAATCTAAAATGAATTTATACATTTTTTATTCTTGATCATTCACAACAAAATATTAACTGCTATTTGTTTATTAAATCGTTTATTTACAAGAAATTTTATTAACAACATTCTAAAAAGTACTACAATTAAAACTAATGCAATACAATATATGCTTATTTCAGTCAGTCAGTTAAGTGCTATACGTGATACATGCTTGGGCGATCATGTCTCTAAAGAGACATGACTGACTGGGAAGATATTTTCTCCCAGTAGGTTACCAACAAAGGCTATAGAACCCAATCTGTTTTGCTATTTAACCCATAAATGGATGGAGAAGAGACGAATTAATACCTTTCCCAAGGGTATTTGCACGTAAGGAAATGCAGCAAATTCAAGTGGAATTCGAACTCGGCTCTCCGATTTCTTTTTCCGATCTGATATCCACTGCACCACAACGCACAAACTTTCATAAATACATAAATATTTACTAAATTATTA
The DNA here is from genome assembly GCA_037127315.1 of Ascarosepion bandense. NCBI lineage: Eukaryota > Metazoa > Mollusca > Cephalopoda > Sepiida > Sepiidae > Ascarosepion > Ascarosepion bandense. Next base: position 537,471 of record JBBBDQ010002149.1, read on the forward strand.
AAATATGTGAATCAACTTATTAAAATAAAATATTTATTAGGTACTATTTTATAAAATTCAATTAGGTAATACCAACCATTTCAACAAATAATATAATAAATATTACAAAATAAAAAAAATTTAATAAATAAATATTCTTTATTATTTTATTCTCACTTCTAGAGAACAAAGAAAATGTATAATTCCCCATTCATATATTTAGGTTTCATTTCAATACTAATAACCTCTTTGAAACAATAATGCTGAAGAATGAAGAAAATTAAAAGTAGGAGTATTTATAAATAAGTGAATTTAATGGGGAAAGAATCTTAGTATTCACACTTACAGACGATTCATCGCCAATCTAGTTCGTCAAATGTCTCGACATTTGGTCAGTTGGCGCCACTTAAAAGAATAATTATCATTCAGATGTTTTGTTTTTTTTTTTTAGGAAAAAAACGTCTTATTGCGAGCACGTTTATCCAGGTTAGCTCAGATTTAATTATCCAGGTACAGGTAGGCTGAACAAATTTAGATTTTTCTCTTCTTTCAACGTAGATATTAAAAGACAACTTCTCTCTTTAAAATATTCAGCAACAATTACTAAAACTTACTAGTGAGAAAGTAGGTAACTTTAACATTTGAATGTAGTTGGATTTTAGTTAATTACGCAGTAGTCTCCTCTTCTATAATTAAAATAGTTCTGATATAAAATTTACAAATTCGATGTTATTTCTTATCAAGCTTCAGCAGCCCTCAAGTGAATAGAATAAGAAAATATCTTGGTTACATTATTATATACATTTCCTCTAATTTCAATCAGAACATCGAAGGGCATGTTAGCAAATTGTCGCTAAATTGTCATACAATAATGATAATTACATACAAATTATCCCCATGCCATTTTGCGCAACAGAATAGACAAATCATCATCGATCAGAATTTCCCAAGAATTAAGATGGATTCTCGGAAACTTGTTAGTGGAAAGTATAGGTTCGCTGATTGTTAACTATGTATTTTCATGGAGTGTTCTCTTAATTTAATCTGACTTCGAACTTGAATTATCCAAATGATCATAATCCATCTATCTATATATATATATATATATATATATATATATATATATATATATATATATATATATATTGTGTGTGTATTTTGGCAGCATTTTTTCATTAATGCAGGTTTCATTGAATAATATAGACAAGTTCTGTCTATTAATTTTGTGTAGGATCCGTTCATACTGTCTGATATACTTGATGGTGATATCGTTGAAGGACAACAAAAAATCACAGTAATTGTTGATTTTTTTATCGGTTCTAAGCTTTCGGCTCACATAAGCCATTATCAAAGAGTAAATATTAACACACAGTAAACATAGAACATTTAAACTATTAACAATAAAGAGAATTAAATTGAAAATATAAGTCCATCCCTACCGTGGCGGATGGCCGAAGACAATGACAAAATAGTGGCGTTGTGGTCCCTGATCTGATTACAGGCATTTGAGTATGTTATTGGAAATATCAGAATTGATTGTATTCAAACCAGGTTTAAATTGTTTAATGTAGATTGATTCGAGGATTTTTAGTTTCTGTTTATTATTTTCTTGTTTAAGTATGTACGTGTTAACAACGAGCGTTTTTCTCAGAAGTGTGCGTTGATAACCGTGTTGTTTTAAATGACGGAATATATTTGAATTTTCATTTAAGTGCAACGTCAGACCCAGTGAGAGCGAATTTGTAGTGTGGCCAATGTAGATATTATTGAGGTTGTTAGAGATACATTCTCTAAATGGACATATGAATTTATATACTACATTGTTTTTTTGCAAATCACTAACGGTGGGGGAAGAGTCGTTGCGGACGAATGAATTAGATGTAGTGGATTTAGTGTAATATATAATAAACTTAATTCTTTTGTTAGAGTCTGTCGGAAAAATATTAGTATTTATGAGTTGTTTTAGGATGTTTTCATATAGTTGGTAGTTGGCTACGGTATAAGAGAGTAATATGTTTAAGATTGGTTGGGTTAGTATCATGTGTTGTTTTTTCCATGTTAAGCTTTTTAAGAAAATAACGTATTTGTTTATCAACTATGTAGTTGGGAAAATTATTATTGATGAGTGTCTGTTTTATGTTTTTTAGTTCACTGTGGAAGATCTGATTTGTAGATGAATTGACTTTTGCACGATATAATAGATTTTTTATAATGGCTATTTTGTAATAGTGGGAGCATTCATTAATATAATTGAGTGTGGAGGGATTTTTATTAGTGGGTTTTTGATACAGTGATATAGTAAATTTATTGTTGTCAGTGTTAATTAATATATCAAGAAAAGGAATTTTGTTATCATTGCTAAGTTCATAAGTGAATTTTAAAACTGAGTTATTTTGAAACTGTTTTTGAAGTTGTAAGATTTCGTCGGTATTTTTAATTAATAGTAGGATATCATCAACATATCTTAGATATATTGATGTTTTTTTAAATTTTGCAAAGGTAGTATTTTCAAGGTTAGATATGTAGAAATTACTAAAAGTCGGACCAAGCGCTGAACCCATGGAGACTCCGTCACGTTGTATATATATAGTGTTGTTTGGATCAACAAAAGGCACTCCAGTAGTACAAGCTAGTAGAATTTTTCTTAAGATGTTGGGATTAATTTTGAGTGGAGGTAATGAAGGATTACTGTAAACATTTCTTATAATTATATCAATAGTTTCACTGACGGGTACATTAGTAAAAAGGTTTTCCACATCAAGTGAAGCTATGATTTCATTGTTAGGATTTTCACTCTTGAGGATTTGGATTGCCTCTAGGGTTGACTTAATGCTGTATTTACTCGGAAGGTAGGGTGTGATAAGCTGGTTAATATGTTTAGTTAACTGGTATACAGGAGTAGGAATTTGGGATATGATAGGGCGGAGAGGATAGTTAGGTTTATGAGTTTTTATGGTTCCGTATATGTAACCAGGTTTCTAGTTACCAACAATTTTAGGGAGTTTTAAGGAATTCTGATCAGCGTTGTTGGTACTAATGAGTTTATTATGTTTAGATTTTAGTTGGTGTGTCGGGTTCTTGAGAAGTGAAAATTCTCTTTATTGTTAATAGCTTAAATGTTCTATGTTTACTGTGTGTTAATATTTACTCTTTGATAATGGCTAATATTAGACGGTATGAACGGATCCTACACAAAATTAATAGACAGAACTTGTCTATATTATTCAATGAAACCTGCATTAATATATATATATATATATATATATATATATATATATTGTTTATTTAGACAGCAAATTTTCTTTGAGACATGTGAAATTAAATAAACTGCAAACATTGCGCCTGCTTATTTTTAACAAACTCGTTCATACTCACGGTTAATCTTTCGCGTATTAAAATTGAAAAATGTCAGATATGAACTATAACGTTGACAGATGTTATTATCATTTATTTCTCAATGTCCCCAAGTAGATTCTATCCGAGATTATCTTCAGCGGTGTGATTGTGGTAACAAAATATTACCGCAGAACTGTGTTGCTAAAAATTACTGTAATTTTTTTTCTTGCTTCAAATATATATCGGTTGACAAATTGCTTAACTTTCATTATGAACGTACAAATTAGCCAAAAGATAATTTTGTTTATATGTTTTAATGTCTAATGTCATGGTCTTGCATATATATATATATATATATATATATATATATATATATATATATAAATGAATAAGGCACGAAGAAAATATTTCCAACGTTCAAAACAATAATTTAAAACAGTTCTCAGTACAAAAAAGAGCAATAAATATTTATTATAAATTTTACTTTAGAATATGTACAAACTACAGTCTACTACAAAATTATTCTTATGAGACATTGTTCTTCAATGTGGAAACAAAATGTACAATTTCGTAGTAAATTATAATTTATACCTGTTTTAAAGTATATATATATATATATATATATATATATATATATATATATATATATATATATATGGCAGAGTTGTAAGTTGGTGCAGAGTTGGTGTTGGTTGGATCTAGAATCAGTTACACGGACACACTAGATCACTTCAAGGCTGTATATATTTATTTCTACTAATAGTATTTCTAAATTGACTAACCCGCGTTCCAGTTTGTATATTTCAAGCCGGAATCGAAATTCGACCTATTTGGTATCATTCGGAGTGCCTACTCCCTAAGCTATCGGCCTATGAAATGGGGAAGAGAGAGGGGAGAATGTTTAGCGTGTTATATATATATATATATATATATATATATATATGTAGCGTATACACACGACTGCGTGAGACAAATTAGTTGTCATCTAAATTACACTAAATAATCTTGAAGTACTAAAGAATAGATTTATCCAATAAAATTGTCATTGGCTTCAACCAAGACCTCCAGAGAACTTCGGAATCTCCTTCATCTCTTCTGAGTAGTCTTCTTGATTAAGTTGGTGAAAGTCTAACACAAATATTTCAGTTTGTTTGGGTGCAAATCTTAAGACAGTGCAGAATGTTCGCAAAAAGTTGGATAATATATCCAGTCAACATCATGGTTTCTAGAGTAATCACTAGTGATGGCCACGCTATGCCACTATTCATCTTCTAACAGGGCCTCAGACTCCTAAAACAGTCTACATCAATTACCTTGAGGAGGCAGTGATGCCATGCCAATAAGCTTTTGTATATCAGGGTCGCATTTTCCATCCCCTGTTAGAACACTTCCCAGGTATTTACATTTCTGTACCTGCTTGATTTTAGTATCCCCGGCCTGTAGTTAGAATTTTGGGTTCCTTTTACTGATGACAATTAGAAAACACTGCACATACCGTTATACTACTAACGACCGCCTGAACCATTTTTACCGGTCGAATTGTTCCATACACCAAATGTTGGTTTAATAATCCGGAATTCCGAGCAAAAATCCGGTTTCATCAAACCAAACTACCATCTTTCAATTTTTTATTGTCCTTTGTTGATGATCGTGAGCGAATTCCAGCCCGAGTTCCTTGTTCTTATCGGACAAGAATGGCATCAGGGGTGGCCTTCTGCTTCTGTAGAATATCTGCTTCAGTGTTCGACATGTGCGTTTGGAGTGACACTTCTGTATACCTTTATTGTAAAGAGTTTTTGCTTCAGTTAATATTGTCTTTCCCTCAGCTTGAATCAGTCTGACACTTTTCTTTTCATCCTCTTCTAGTTATAAGGGATGTCACTCTTCAAATATAGTTTCTTTTGAAACTCCTTTTGTTGAACGGCGGTAATTATCACCTTAAGCGAAGCTCAGTGGCAGTCGCGTCAATGTAAATTACCTTGGGCAAATACAAAAAGACAAAGAAATATAACGAAAATGAAAACCTGCAAAAATACGATTGCGAATGAGATGTGAAAACTAAAGGGGGAATGTTAAGAAGCATACATTAGAACAAAACAAGGAAAAAAAAACCGAAAGAGAAATACAATAGATGAAAAAAACCAAAATCTAGAAAAGAGAGAAAAAGATTACGAGTTGGTAATGAACAGGCACATTTAAAAAAAGAAGAAAATAAAAGCAACCAGTTAAGAAATACAAAAAGAGTACGAAAAGCTGAGAGTGGTTATTTTATTGATAATATGGAAAGCAGGCTGATTGATTCGGAAAGAAAGAAAGAAAGAAAGAAAGAAAGAAAGCAAAAAGACAAGATTTTGAAACGACTGGTGAGTAAAGTCTTGTGAGATAATTAGAAAAAACATTGACGATTAAAGAAAGAACGAAAGAAAGAATAGAGAAAGCTGGATGCAAAATGAAAGAGAAAAATGAAGAAAGAATTAATAAAAGAAAGCTGGACGAAAAAAGAAAGAAAGATGTAATCGCAAAAACCAGACCCGTAACGAAATAAAGAAAGAAAACAATGGGTAAAACGCAGGAAGACTGCTAAAAAAAGAACATTTAATATGACCAAGAAAATTAATTAAATGAAAGAATATAAAAGGATAAAAAGAAAACGAGAGAAAAGATGAAAAGAGAAATTTAGGAAGAAAAGAAGAAATTATCAAAGAAAGAGAAATAAAAGAACCAACAATGAAAGGGCAATCGCTTTTAAGAACGAAGTTTAACTAAATAAATCAAACGAAAAATGTAACTAAAACTAAAAGACATAAAAGACCAAAATACATTAAAGAATGAAAAAAAAAGCAAAAGGAAAACTCCAAGAATTTATTTGGGAACATGTCGACTTTGACAAGACGCCTGTAAACGTCATTGGATCGGCACAGCTTGTCCATTAGGCATTTTTCAATTTCAGAGATTCTTTCCCGCCTTCTAATCTTCGCATCTTGCCTGCTCTTCTTATTCACAACACGACAGCAAAAAAAACAAAAAACAAAAAACAAAAACACCTAGACGTCTTTCCAATCTCTTTCAATGCACAAAGCAAGTTAAATGTCTCGGACATTCGGTCTAATGGACTAAAGTTTTCTTATTTTATACATTTTCTATATATTTATTTATTCTCTGTCTCCTAAAGATGCGGTCTGCCGTTGGTTTTATATTCTTTGTTATACACCTTAACTTAAACCAATGAACTGACCAATTTTAAAATTAAATAGCTTGGTTTAATAACCTTACATGCGACCTGATTATGTAAGGCTTATATGCTGCTTGACTGAATTTTATTGCGCCTCCTGTTGATATCGACAAAAATTTAATATCTTTAGAAATCCTACTCGATATTTATAGCGGTTCTTTCTCAATATCAAGTGACACAAAGTCTTTAATATCTGCCGTAAGTTATACCAATAATATGATAATCTGGATTATCTAAATAATTCCTTAGATTTCGCATTTGGAAGGATCCGAAAGTTAACTAGACTCATATTAAAAATAATGTAAATAAAAGGTTTTCAATGTTTCGCTACACTTAACAATAGACTCACCGGTTTTCGATTATTAGCTCTCTAGTTTACTAGTAAATAAATGAGAAAATCTATTGTCATGATAACATAAAAACTTTTTGGTGCAATTTGAAGCAAGCAATTGTAGTGTTATCATAATAACTGAATTTTAGAAATTAAACAAACACGCACATACATAGTTTTAGAGCAAAGGACTTGACACATTAACTGAGTAAGCCCATGCCAACCTCAATATTTATAATACCATCTTTGTGAAAAAAAAAACAATTCCAATGATTAACATCATAAATGTGTTTTCACGAAACTGCGAAGTCAGCATGAACCTGCTCAGTTCAAATGACATTTTTTTTACATTAATGCTATCAACACTCTATCATTTCCCCGGTACCGAGCACTTTGCAATAAAAAACAGTTTGTGAAATTGCTTTTTATCAACAAAACTACTGAAGAGCAACAATCTTGGCGCCTAAAAGTATCACATCTGAATATTAGATAGATAGATAGATAGATAGATAGATAGATAGATAGATAGATAGATAGAGAAAAATTACTCTCCACATAATTAAACGTTTAAAGTCCAGAATTTATTTCGGCAGTTATGAAAACAGAACTGTTTCGTCAGACCCAAAAAATCAAATAGTTTAATTTAATTCAA
>JBBBDQ010002149.1:550000-687500 GCA_037127315.1 Ascarosepion bandense
TACTCTCTCTTAGATTTTTAAATCATTCATTAATAGATTTTTGAAGAAGCTTGTTAAATTGAAACATGTTAGATTAAGACACTTTTTTCATACTTGTTCTTTACAAATACAATTTATCTTGTCGGATTCCGATCCATATATTCAACTCATATATATATATATATATATATATATATATATATATATTATCCCACATCTATAGCAACACTTATTTTTTCACGGACTATTCAAACATCATGTGCATATTATGAATTGACTGACCCTTTCTAAATTACCTAATCTAAGGAAAAAATAGAAACCTATTAAACCCTTTCACTCCAGTGGGTCTAAAACTGACCGTATGCTGAGAGAGATTAAACTAAAGCATTTGTTTCAATTAATATTCACAATGGGTGTACAATACAAATCGACAATCTTTTCGTATTGATAAGCTTTTCTTGCTAACGCTATTTCTTCCGACATTAGTCTGTAAAGATTGCCGTATGACTTTCTTCCACATCCAACTACAAAATTCGTCCGATAACTTTTCTTTTGATTGGCAGATTTTAGTAATTTGCATGCAAATCTGGCGTTCTGAAGCACTCACCCCAATTATCTTGTCAAAGCGGCAAAATCCATCCGATGTAGCGAGTGGCAGCAAAGGCATTTCGAATAGAAATGTCTGTTTAAAGAGATATATTCTTAATTTGCCTTTAGAATCGAACGTTCTGCCTATTCGAGCCAACATAAGAACGAAAACTGAAATTCACTTTAATTAATGCATAGAATGAAATTTCTGGCCAACACTTAAAACAGATTATTTCGACAAGGTGCTAAAAGTATTAAAGAAATGATATAAAAAATTAATGTTTAAACATTTGGCCATATTTTTAGCAATGTGATCTAATATCGAATTAAGATTTTTGCAGCTAAAAATAAAATTTGAATGCAATATTTTAAGTTAGAAATTTCTTATTTTTTACTTTACTGGTCCTTTACTTTTCTAGGTTTAATAAAATGTTCTATTTTTTCTAGGTTTAACATAATCTTAAAAATATTACTTTTTAGGCGTGAATTTCCCATAAAGTATATATATATATATATATATATATATATATATATATGTATGTGTGTGTGTGTGTGTGTGTGTGTGTGTGTGTGTGTAATAGCCTTTATTATAAAAGAGAAGATTATTCTTATTTCATATCCTCTCCATCTTTTATTTATTGTGGAACTCTCTTCCATACTTTTCAACCAACTTTAATCTTCAAAAATTCGATCCCTCAATCTAAAATGTAAAGAAAAATACAACTGAGAAGTGCGAGAAAAGAAAGTGTTAACGTAGAACTTACGGTTACATCTGGCCAGCTTATCTGTAAAATGATGTAATCTTGTCGCTAATCTCCTTAAATTCATAAAGCCTAGATACATAACGATAAGCTCATCCATCAATTACCATAAAAAGTATTTGTAGAAAAGGTGCATAGAGCAACTATACGGCGGTGAAAAAATGACTGAAGCTAAGACACCAGATTAGGACCAATGGTACTTATAAGTATTTTATCAAGATCTCCATGTATATAGCACAAGCATCGGACCACAAATGGTATCAATATTCTTAGCATGGACGAATGATAGAAATGTAAGACAGATTCTGGAGAAAAATATTGTCTAGCATGACACAGCATCTTTTCGAATAGTTCGTATATATGAGTTCCATATGAGGCATGGAAGTGAACATATCTCCAAACAGACTTTTTAAGCAAGAAACTACCTTTTTCCCTATTTATTTTGGGGAAAAAAAGACAAGTTCGGCTTAAACCGGTAAAGCTTTAGCAGTGAACACAAGAGGCAATTGAGATAATTGAAATACATATATGCATTCGTCTTTTCAAATGAGACGTGTGAACAATCTCATCTAATAATATTGCTTATTTTTCAACAATCTCTAACAGTTAGACAATTTATTATTAAACAAAAATAATAAATTACTAGACAACCATTTTCTAATGTTTTCTATTCCTCGAGAAAGTCAATAGATAGATTTCAATGATTAAAAAATTTCCAAATACCCGTGAGCCGCTCAGTCTAGTGATTTACAACCAAAACAGTAATATTGAGTGAGAATCACGCTCTTAATAGAAATAGGTGATAGGGGAAAAATTATGACGATAAGGTGAACAAAATTCCTTAACAGCATACCCAGAATATAGATTCATTATAGTCTTTTTACTTCATGTTAATCGAAAACGTGAACCTGAAAAAGTGGAACAGGTAACTCACTTGAAGGTTAGTATAAACCATACTTATGTAAGTCAGAGAGTGGGTTCTTATAGAGCAGTTTAGTCTCAGAGTCGTTAAAATTAATAAACCATTCTTTACCCCAAAGCGAATGTCGTTTTGAACATCAACTACCAAATTGAAATTATCGAACTGATAAGAGTTACACCCTTGTGCAACTTAATTAAAACAAAACGAATATCTTCCTAGGATTTTTTACACTTTTCTTGATCACGTATTCATAGACTCATGGCGTTGTTTTTTCTCTTCCAACTGCATTTTCTTTTACATTTTTGACTGATTGATTCATTGTTTCTTTGCCTTGATGACGCGACTGACAGTTGAAAGGCTGACATCAACAATCTGTCTGTAAAGCTTGCCAGTGTTTTTGTGCAGTGTTACAATTTTTGTACGCTTTCTTGGGGTAACATCCATCGCCGACAATAGCCGTAGTACAACTAATCAACAGTCGAGATAATAGTTTCTGGGTGTGATAAAATCTGATGCAATAACGGATGACGTAATATTTTCAGGGCCAAAGAAATTTCATCACAAACCCCGAAAACAGATTCATATTACTGCACACCACTTCAAATGACCAATTCCTAGGAAACAATACAAATCTATTATACCCTGTGACTACAGTGGGTTTAAAACTGACAGTATGGTGAAAGAAATGAAACTAAAGCAGTTGTGCCAATTAATTTTCACATGGGTGACCACGAAACTTAAGCAACGTCGAGCCTGGTCAGTAGTTAGATGAGTGACCACCTGGGAATATCATGTTGGTGTAATGGCTCAGAATTTTTAATAGGAGAGTTGAGTTCCAATTCGTTATATTTATTTATACGCAAATTCCATTGTTAACGTAATGTATCCAATTTTTCTCACTCAACAACTAGATGTGTATCTGTTATCGAAAAATAATTTATAATATAAAAATATATTATTGTTTTAAATAAGCAGCAAATGCTTGATGAGCCGTAGAAAACAAATCAGATATTGATGGAATATATTCCTCCTTATCCATTTGAATTTAATATTATGGTTATTGTAATGTTACGTTATAGGCGTTCGGTTCTAATCTCACCATAGTCGATTTGGGAGTTAGGTTACTTCTTCGTAATTTCAGCCCCGAGAGACGAGGTATAGCACTGTTGGGGATTGGCTAAAACCACAGGTACAGCCAATCCTTTCGAGTGAAATTGGCTAGATAGACCGGTTTGAAAACTTCAATGTTTGCGTTCGGACAAAATTAAAAGACATCATAACCGAGTGTACTTGCATTGTTTTTGCTGATCCCTCCAGATTATGTGCCTTCTCTAAAGTATAATGTATAATCAGATTGTAGCATAAGCCACTAGTTGGCTTTTTTGGGTTAAATAAATACAAATTTGGCTGAGCAGGCTTCCGCAACACAAAAACATATCAATAGACTCTAAATCTAACTATGGAGTAAAAGTCGTCCGTGTAAAATGAGTCAGAATATCGTATGGAAGTACCGTCGTTATCATTTTGGTTGACTGGGAAGAACGGAGTACTTATGTATCAAATACGTTTTTAAACTTCTTCTTCTTCTTCTTCTTCTTCTTCTTCTTCTTCTTCTTCTTCTTCTTCTTCTTATTCATGTGCTGTGTCCCTTCAGGACGTAGGCGAATATGGACGTCCACTTGGCTCTGTCGCTTGTCGCTATCAAAATTCTTCCTCTTGGTGTCTCTCCCAAACCCTGCTCTGTCATCCATTTGTTCAAGCCTATCAAGTGAGTCTCGCGCTGTTTTTCCCAGTCTCTCTTTCCCTCTAGCCATCCTGTGAGTATTAAATTCTCCAGACTTCCTTCCTCATTACATGTCACAGAAAGCTTATCTGTCTCTTCCTTATATTAAATATGAGTTTTCTCCTCGTTTCCATCCTCTCCAACACCTCGTCGTTAGTTATGTACTCAGTCCATGGTATCCTCCGCAATTATGCTGCCTCAAGGCTTTTCTTCATCCTTGAGGAGATCGCATTGCAATCCAGCAATCTCTTCTTTTCAATTAGATTTTCCTATCTTTCAGTACTCTGGTGAGCTTTTGAAATACGTCATTGGCCATGCCAATGCATCTTTGGGTCTCGACATCGCACTTTCCATTCTCCGTCAGTAGGCTTCCCATGTATTTAAATTTTTAACTTGTTTTTTTTTAGTTTCTCTGACCTGTTGGCATTTTGTTTTTGCTTTTTGCTGATGACCATGCATTCAGTTTTCTTTAAGTTTATGTTTAGTCCTTTCTTCCCACTTTCTCATACTACCTTCTGTAAGTGGTCCTGCCTTTACTTTTCCGTGTCTGCTATCAGCACTGTGTCATCTGTGTACCTTGTTGAGATTGTGGCCGCCAATGACAAATTCTGGAAAGGGTTTTATTTCTCTCTCTGTATGTTGAATAGATCTGATGAGAAAACACATCCTTCTCTTACGCCCTTTTCTTTTTTTATATTTGCTGAGTTCACTTCCTATCCGTATGCAAACGATTTTAGGCCAGTACATATTCTTGATTATCCTAACGTCTTTTCCGAAAATGACGAGTCTTTGTGGCGTACTTTGTTAAATGCCTTTGCGTCGTCTATGAAGCACAAATAAAGGTCCTGCATTTCTATTGCTCTTTCGGATAGCATTCTGAGCATGAATATCGAATTACTTGTTCCGGTATCTTTAACAAAACCACAATGTTTTTGTTGTATATCTGGGCCAATTCTGTGGCGCGCTCTGTTCATCAAAATCCAGATGATGAGTGTTGTTGTGTGGCTCATTAAGCTGGTTTTCAATGAAGTTCACATTTCTTTACACCTGGCTTTTTAGCTAGTGCTATGCAAATTGATTTGCTTAGGTCCTCCGGTATTTTGCCGCTGTTGTAGATTTCGTTTATTATTTTTGTGAGCTTGCTTCTACCAAATTCTTGTAAGGGCATAAATTTATTATTTTATATTTGTCTGTTATGAAGATTTATACTTATTTATTTTATTTACATCTGGACTATTTTTCTTGTGTTGGTTGTTGTTATCATGACGTTTCTTCCGCTGTGCCCTCCAGGCTTCATCAGGTGCATATCGATCCAATTAATCAATAGGAATTTCCGAACTGAAACTTTATTTAATCTACGTCAAGAATAAAATGTGGACAATAGTCAGAATGCAAATAGTGGGAATATAGCTATTAATATTAAACATAAGTATTATGTGTCTGAATTTCTAAAATAAAACACTGTCATTATTAATCACTTTTTTATTCAATCTATTGTCCGTTTTGTCGGTAGAACTCCCAGGCCTTATTCAGATAATCTTAAAGCATTGTCTACATTTACTAAGCAAGATTATAAATTACACTTTCGAGAGTAAGGATTGTATATTCTAAACATTTAGCTGAAGTTTAATTTTCACTATGAGTTTTCAATAGGTCTGTTTTAATTTCGGTACCTCAAAAGTTATAACGCTTTTTTGCTTGGTCAAACCCTCATATACATTAGTTTTATGGTTAGCCTACTAAAGACCTCATCATTATGTACGCTATTTTTTAATTCACCTTATTCGCCTGTGTAGTTGTCCATATATTATTGATTTTTGTTTTTGTCTTGTTTCTGGTTTATTTTTTCAGACCAAAACTTTTTCTTTTACATTTGTCACAAAGATTATATATATATATATATATATATATATATATATATATATATATATAGAAAAAACTACTAAAAATTTATAAGTTTAAAAATGTATTTTTTGACAGTATTTATTTTATTTCTATTATTATATCTGACATTTCAGACCGTCCTCGGCCTTTCGTCAGAAACAAAGGTTTTTAAAATTTAAATTAGAAACGTTTTTGTGAGAGCGTTTGTCCGAGAGATTGTTTAGATCACGTGACGTAGAAAGAGACACACTGTTTTAAATATATATATATATACACACACACACACACATATATATATATATATATATATGTGTGTGTGTGTGTGTGTGTGTGTGTATATATATATATATATATATATATATATATATACTTAACTTTCAAATAGACGTTTCCCTGGTAATAATTATTTTTAAATATTTCCGCCCAAAATAATTATTCTAACATGGCGCTTATTAATATTAGCATAAACACATTTTACTCATTCATATTTTTTCGTGCAGTGTATAACAATGACCAGGAAAACATTTTTCTTAATAAATTGGACAAAGAGTTGCCCTCCAAAAATAATTTTTAATTTGCTGAATTGAAAAAAGCGCGTCCCGTGTGAATTAGTTCTATTTTCTACATATGTTCGTATTATTAATAAAATATGTTTTAATATGGTTGTAAGGGTAGAATCATTTTCTCTTTGTCCACCACAACCCCACGGTCCTTTTTTTTATATGTCTTTCATTTTCAACCCACCAACCGCCCCTAATATCTCAACAACACCGCTTATTATATTTTAACATTTCACCCCATCTCCCCTATATTATTCCAGCCACTGTATTTGAGACTTGAGTGTAGGTAATATTTAGTGCTGAAAGACAAAATAAAATAAAAATTGATTTCATTTTCATCCTTTGAAATTGTACATAGGGGTAAAAGTCTCCCGAATGGCTCTATGTAGATTTAAAATTAAGCCGGTCCAATCGAAATCCACAGAGCATACTAGACAAAGCAGATTCATCAGTTATCAAGTAATTGTCTTGAGTAGTACGTGCCCAAACGAGAAATCCCGTGTTTGATTTATAGAAAGTAATAAATTAATATGGACTATTAAGTATTAGATATTGGAACAGAAGCTTTAATAGGAAAATATGTTTTGAGGGAAATAATTTAAGTTCTAAATTCTTCTGCGCTAATCTTTTATTACCATAAGAAATTACTGCGTCTATTTCAAACCAGACTAGAGCAAATAAAATGCATTTTAATGCTTATAAGCCCAAAAGGTTGGCACAAAAAAAAACAAAAGTAAACTAATTTGTGATGTATTGCCAATGAGACAGTGCATCTCGGATTACTAGACATCTTTCCTTCTCACATTTTGTATACAAAAATGTTAACAAGCCTCAAGAGTCATTCATAGCAGTGTGTTACTGAATAAGCTGTGTTATGTAAATGTAAAAGTAGAAAAGGGGAATTATGTGTACAAGAGGGAGAACTAACGAATGCTCCAAATTGTAAGATTGTAACGTTTTGAAATACATTCGCACAAAAAAATTATTCTACAAAACAGCGATTTTAGAAAAAAATTATCGGTGTAAAACTTTCTCCTCAAAATTTGAATACGCAGGTTGATTCGGCTCCGTGAACGAATCAACTGAAAAGGTTTAAACTATTGGCAGCAAAATTTTTATATTTTATAAAAATATATCATCCGATTCTTGTTAAGCAATTTTAGAGTAGGATCTTCCAGCATCGTTTCGAATAGTTCGCATATATGAGTTCCATATGAGGTATGGAAGTGAACGTATCTCCAAACAGATTTTTTAAGCAAGAAGCTACCTTTTTTCACTTCTTATTATGAGAAAAAAGAAGACAAGTTCGGCTTAAACCAGTAAAGCTTTAGCAGTGAACACAATAAGCAACTGAGATAATTGGAATACAGGTATGCATTCGTCTTTTCAAATGAGTCGTGTTAACAAACTCATCTAACAATATTACTTATTTTTCAACAATCTCTCACAGCTACACAATTTATTATTAAGCAGAATAAATGAATTAACAGACAATCACTTTCCAATGTTTCTATTACTAGAGAATGTCAATAGATTAAAAAATTTTCCAAATACCCAAAAGCCACTTAGTTTAGTGATTTACAATAAAAAATGTAATACTGAGTGAGAGTCACACTCTCAATAGAAGAGCATAAAGATTATGAAGATAAGAGGGATATATAACAATTAACCGTAAAGTTAGAGACTTTAAGAAGTTGATGTTCATAGAAGTACTCACTAAGTAGTCTGTTGCACAGAGTGGAAAGTCTTGGGTAAGAGCTGACTGTTTGAAACGCTTTCTTAATCAGTTTATATTGACATAAAATGAAAATCTACTTGTTGGGATTTGCAATTTCCAACAATCGCACGATTGTAAAATTCACTACAAACATATATTAGCACAATTTAATCTTGCTGCAGATATCATGTAAGCAATGATGATATTTTGGAAATGTTGGAAACGAAAAGGAAATTCATACTGAGCGTCAGAAGACAGCTGAAGATGCTGGGACATGCAATGAGGAAAGAGGAAAGAAGAACCTGATACTAACAGGCCACATAGAGGAAAAAAAGACAGGTGAAAGTAACGGATAACATATTTTCAGGACCTCTCGCACTTCCCGCCTGTGGAACTCGCTTCCGTATTCTTGCTTTCCTGACGGCTACAACCTCCAGAAATTCAAATGCAAAGTCAATACTCATCTACTAACCACTGGACTCTAGCTCTCTCCCCACCCCTGTATAACCCTCCCTTTCTCTCCACCTATGTATCTGTCATCGCACCTGCTTTATCAGCTTTCTATTGTTCCTTTCTAACTAGTTTGTACTCCTCACTCTTTTCTAATTAATCTTTTTACATTTATGTAGCTCCCTGCACATCAGTGGCGTTTCCGCCTTGCTCGGGGTGAAATGATTAAAAAATAAAAATAAAAAAACCTAATCAGGTGGATGATGGAACGAGGGTTGCATGGTGTAACAGGAGAAGGCGTGCTAAGAACCACCAAAAATAGGGAGACGTGGAAAGCCATGATCGCCTACGTCCTGAAAGGACAGGGCACATAGAAGAAGTAAACAATGTTTACCTTCTATCAGTATAAATATTACTAACCTCCGAGAAAACATCTTTTTGCGTGTTTTTGGTCTCACTTTTTCTACTAACGATTATATTAAATCTATAAAAATAGAAGTTTGGTCTACTAAGTCTTACCGAACAATTTTTATAACCAGAATCCATCTTACGCGTTTATAAATCTACCATATGTCTATGCATTGAATACTGCTACCATATCTACTTTTATGCTCCGGCTATATAACTCCAGATTCTCGACAAACTCCAACTGACCTGGCATCTCAACTTCAGTCACTTTTCTTCCACTGTGACGTGGCTTCCATCTGTCTTTTCCATAAATATTCTCTTGGCAGTTGTTCTAATGAGTTCTTTTGCTCGGTACCTCGAACGCATGGATATAAGCGTCCTACTAGATTGGCCATTAGGTCTCATCGTTTTACCATTGAAATAGCTAGATGTTCTATTCTAATACATTATTTTCTTGCCTTCCTCACTTGTGAAATTCTCTTCCGATTTCTTGCATCTTTGACAACTACAAACTTCAAAAATGCAACATCAATTAAGATCTGCCTGAAACCAGTTCTTCTATTGTCCTTTCTCTCCACTAAAGTCTTCTCATTACTTTCCACTCCCAGTAACCTTTTGCACCTTAGTGGTTTTATCGCCTTGCTTACTTTGAAATTATTTTAAAATATTAATCTACTAAACGCCGACTGGATTGACAACGACCATCAGTTTTGTTATGTGTAAAATCTTTTAAGACGGCAGTGTCTACGTAAATCAGTCAAAGAATCGCCGTATGATACCTTCATTACATGGCTTGTTATGGCAAAGCAGACAAAAGTAAATTTGAAACAACATTCAACGGAGAAACAGTAGGCAACTGAGATGTTGAATCGACTCCTAAAGTTTGAAGACACGGTCATCTATTCAAAAGAACCTTCATTAAAATATCGCTCAGTACAAATTTGTATTTTTTTCAAACCTTATCATCTATGTAATTTTTTATTTATTTCCAATACTTTCAGTGAATGTAAATTTCCAGACTTCCAAGGTTTAGAAAGAAATCGAAAGATTTCTTCTCCGAGAGGTTATGCACTGAATAGAAACTGATTGGCCGACATTTGTCATAATTTAGAAAGTCCTGCATCTGGTGCTGATGTTCAAAAGGTTGGGTAATTTCTGTCTTGATGGATATCGAATAGACACAAATTGAAGTTCTTGTAGAGACGCTAATAGGAAAATGATATGCTATCAATCAAACGGTTTTATTTTTAAATCGAATCAAAGAATAGACTACACTGCATTACAAAGATAAGATATTACTTGGAAAGTCGGTTGTAATTGGATAGAGTGTTAAGCGTTTTTTTAGATTTCGACACAAATATAGTTTATAATGTTTTGTCCAATGTTGAAATCGCTGTTTCGTTAAACTAGGAGAGTGTTTAGTAATTGTTCCAACAATAAGAACTTATTTACACTATGCATATTCAGTCCACTCTCTTCATTTTTGTTGTTGTTATCACAACGTTTCGGCTGTTGTGCGTTCCGGACATCTTCAGATGTATATCGATCAGACTAAGCTATAGAAAATTTTGAACTAAACCCTTTTTTTTAACTAAACCCTGTTATTTTCAGACTTCTTCCTTTTCTCCAGTCTTTTCTTTCCAATCAACTTATTTACTGCTTTCCCGTTACCCCACAAAAAAAAATCCCGCTCTCTCATCCACTTGCTCAGGCCCGTCAAGTATGTTACACAATATAGTCACTCGTCTTGCGTTCACTTTGACCTGTGAGCATCATAATCTCCAAGCCTTCATTCCTCATTAAATGTCCCCGAAACTTTAGCTGTTTTTTCTGAAGCCAAGCATTAATTTCCTTTTCGTTTTCATTCTTTTCAAAACCTCATCATTGCTCACATACTCGATCAATGATATTCACAGCATCCTACTGTATAATCACATTTCAGTTGCTTCAAGTTTTTCTTTCATTTTTTTATGATATTATCCAACATTCACTACCATACTGAAGAACAGACATCACATAATAATACAATCTCTCTTTTTTGTTTCTAGCGAAATTTTCCTGCCTTTCAAATCATCTTCTGGAATGTATCCTTGGCCATGCCAATTCGCATTCGGATATCAGTGTCTCACTTTCTGTATTCTGTTAGAACACTTCCAAAATATCTAAATTGTTGTACCTGCTTGATTTTAGTACCCACCATCACCTGTAATTGACATTTTGGGCTTCTCTGTTTGCTGATCACTATGCGTTTGGTTTTCTTGTAGTTTATTTGTAGACCTTTTTTCTGAATTTCTTCTGCTATCCTTCTTAGAATGTTTTGTAGTTTCCTTCCCGTGTCTCCTGCCAGCACCGTACCATCTGCATATTTTATGTTGATCAGATTATGGTCGCCGATGATGAATTCTGGCATAACTTCTAGGGTCCTTATAATAATCTTGCTGTACAAGTTGAATAGATCCGGTGAAAATACACATCCTTGTCTTAAGCCCCTTTCTCGCTTTTATATCTGCTGAATTCGTTTCCTGTCCGTATGCAGGTTGTTTGCTGCCAGCAAATGTTCTTGATTACACTTTTATTTTTTTTTATTTTTTTTTTTAATCATTTCACCCCGAGCAAGGCGGAAATGCCACTGATGTGCAGGGGGCTACATAACTGTAAAAAGATTAGTTAGAAAAGAGTGAGGAGTACAAACTAGTAAGAAAGGAGCAATAGAAATCTGAGAAAGCAGGTGCGATGACAGATACATAGGGGGAGAGAAAGTGAAGGTTATACGGGGGTGGGGAGAGAGCTAGAGTTTAGTGGTTAGAAGATGAGTATTGACTTTGCATTTAAATTTCTGGAGGTTGTAACCGTCAGGAAAGCAAGAATACGGGAAGTGCGAGAGAAGAAGCTGCAGGAGTAGAATTGTCGTCTGCATTTGGCTAACCAGACTGTGAATGGGTGGGACCCAGTTGCCAGTCTGGTTGCACGATTAAATACCTGTTGAGGAGGCACCAGTGACTTAAGTTCGTCCGAGCAGAAGCCATGAAAGTATTTCTCTAATGTATTTTCCAAATATGTCGCGGTTGCTGAGCATTTCTATCAATTCTTATGGTGTACTTTGTCAAAAGTTTTTCCAAAGTCTATAAAACATATGTACATGTATGTTACCAAGTAAACCAACGCTGTAAGCCACTTGGCCATTGTCCCGTAGCAAAATCTACTTCAGTGTACTTTGAGGAGGCACCAGTGACTTAAGTTCGTCCGAGCAGAAGCCATGAAAGTATTTCTCTAATGTCTTTCCCAAATATGTCGCGGTTACTGAGCATTTCTATCAATTCTTTATGGTGTACTTTGTCAAAAGTTTTTCCAAAGTCTATAAAACATATGTACATGTATGTTACCAAGTAAACCAACGCTGTGAGCCACTTGGCCATTGTCCCGTAGCAAAATCTACTTCAGTGTACTAGGGGCCTTAAATCTAACCTACCTGTTGATTAGTACTCCAATTGCTGCTACCTGTTATGCTTTAACTTCTGCAGAGGGTGCACGTCACTTTTCAGATACTTCGGTTGGTGACTTCATTTCATTTGTCTTTCTTTCTTGATAAACAGCTCCCATATTGTATTTATTATTTATTATTTCTACGCTAGGCCTACTAACGGAGTTCTCATAGTCTGGCATAGTCACTGATCCTGTCAGACGTCTAAATCGCCAGCATTATTTTTTGTTCAATATTTGAACTGATTCCACAATTGCTGATGACTACCCACTAGTACTGATATCCAATATTCGATGAAACTACGTGGAAAGCAAATGAAAAAAAAAACGAAACCGATAGTAGTAAGAATTCTCTTTTTCTTTTTTCATTTTTTTCTCGGTCTCTGAAGAATCTAAACTTATTTATAAATGAAACTTTGTGTGTGTATATATGTGTGTGTGTCTATGTGTGTGTGTCCCTTACCTATAGATTCCGAAACTGCTGAACCGATTTTCTTGAAAATTTACACAGTTGTACTATAAGCGTCTGCGAGTGTTCTTAGCTAGGTTTTGTGTCGAGGTACCCCGATGAATATCAAAAATCGATAATCGAAAAAATTGGGTTATAGAAGGAGTGGTCCGATTTTAATCAAATTTGATACACTCATACACAAAGACATAAGAAACGATATTCTGCTAGTCTTTAATAAAATTGACATATGTTAAATTGATATACGTTTCGTATTTATTCTTTTTTTTCTATTCTATCATTTTGGCAGACTGCGATCCATATTTTCAACTCATATATGTTTTATTTTTTATTGTATTTCGAAATAAGATGTGCATCAGGCTTACTATTGTGGATAAACTCCTCAAAGTATTTCTTTTATTCTGTTTAATTCAAGTATTTTGGGCTGTTTTAGTGATTATCAAGAACTATGTTTTCAGCATTTAACGTCACTTATAACGTCCTATCCCTCTCGAAAGCAACATGACTGTTTCGGCTGAATATTTTCTCGCAGTAGCTTGCCATTACATTCTGCGGTAGACTAGTTACCATCCAGGACTATAGAACGCAATCTGTCCTGCTTTCTAACCCATAGATTGAGTTACAAGCAACGGATGCATACCTTTTCCAAAGGTATTTGCGCGTATGTGAATGCAACAAATTTAACTGGAATTCAAACTCGTGTCTCCGATTTCCCATTCTGAGCCATTATACACTGCACCACAACGTACATACGTCTTTCTGAGTTCATAAAGCTGGGATGTTAACTATCGCACACGCGGTAATATTCTTCTTCTTCTATGTGCCCTGTCTCATCAGGATTGCCTCTTTATCCCTGGTAGCTTTTAGCAGGCTTTCTCCTGTTACACCACCCAAAACCCGCTCTGTCATCTACTTGCTCAGGCCCGTCAAATATGTTACCCGCTACTTTCCCATTGTCTCTTTTTCCCCTCTCTCTGACTTGTGAGTATCAGATTCTTTAAGTCCTCCTTCCTCATTACATGTCCCAGAGACTTTAGCTGTCTTTTCCTGAGGCTCAGTATTAATTTGCTTTTCTTTTGCATCCTTTCCAAAACTTCATCATTGCTCACATGCTCGATCTGTGATATCCGCAGCATCCTTTTGTAGAACCACATTTCAGTTGTTTCAAGTTTTTTTCCCTCATCTTTGATGATATTGTTCAGAATTCACTGCCATGCTGAAAATTAGTCATCACATAGCAATTCAGTACTCTCCTTTTTATTCCTAGTAAAATTTTCCTGTCTCTCAGTACTCTACTCAGCTTCTGGAATTTCCAATTCGCCTTCACATCTCGGTGTCACACTTTCTGAGTTCTGTTAGAACACTTCCCATGTATTTAAATTTTTGTACCTGCTCGATTTTAGTATTCCCAGTTGTAATTGGCATTTTGGGTTCCTCTGTTTGCCAATGACCATGCGTTCGGTTTTCTGTTAATTTATTTGTAGTCCTTTCTTCTGACACTTTTCAGCTATCTTCTTTAGAAGGTTTTGTGGTTTCCCTTCCGTGTCACGCCATGCATTTGAACATATCTACTCATTCCGAGCTTCTGTGGTGAATTGATTCTTAATCGTTCTCTCACATGAAACGCTGAATTGACGAATCTAGTTCAAATTCGATCTGAGACAATTTTTTTAATCGAGTTCACCCCATGCAAGGCAGTTTACTTGGTGTAGAATGATTAGAAAAAGAAACATTACTAACGAGCGAGAACAACTGCGTTTTTAAATTTCACCGAAGATTTTCGGGAAAGTATAACTAACACCACAAAATAGGTTAGTTATGAAATCCCTCTCAAGTGCTGGGTAACTTGTTAACCGATACAACGTATCAATCTTTATTTAGCAAAGATACTATTACCATGAAATAACGCTATTATTCTAAGAAATAGGAAGAAAACCTCTCATAGTACCCTATCGATCTACTAGTTTAATATTAAATTTTTATCGAAACATTATGATAAAATATTTTGTAAATAGCATGCTTTGAAAAACGAAGGGGTTAAAATGGCTTTTTGAACATTAAGTTACCATGCTTCTGCATTTTATCGTAGGCTTTACTCGTATCTGAAGTGCGTTTAAATCGTTCACTATGAACGACATCAAACACGCATGGACTGAAAGCAATGTTGCTTCTTCATGCATGTATGCATATTCAGTTCCAATTCTAGTCGGTTGGCGAGGTCTTACGATTATAGCTGAGGTGAAGACAGGTGCAAACGCGTGAATGTGCATTTTTGACGCATACTGCTTAGTTCTTCCACCTGGGCAAACATTGCAAGAATCAGCAGAGAGCAAATCAGGCGTCAGTGTGCGAAGACTTCTGGAGAATAACGAAGACAGAGGAGTTAATGGAAGTTGGACGCTATCAAAGATAAAAAGGGCAAGCCGAAAAGGGGAATGAGAGGTAAGAATAAAATAGAAATCAATAAAACGAGTAAAGGAAAATCGAACAGAAAGAAATTAATGAATTAAAATAAAAAAAGAAACAATGAAAAGGAATGAAGTAGGAATCCCAAAGTAAGTAATAAATAAAGAAATAAAGAGATGAAAAGGAAAAAGAAATGGTAGTAAAAGAAGAAAAGAAAAGAATGAAGAAGAATAAAGAAAGGCTCACGAAAAGTAGAAAGATGGAAAAAAGAAAGGAAAGCAGGAAGGGATAAAGTAGAAAACCTAAAGAAAGATAAATGAAAAATAAAAGAAAAGAAAAAGATGGAATTAAAAAAGAAAGTATTGAAGAAATAAAGAAAATACATAAAGAAGGAATAAAGAAATAAAAGATGAATGAAGAAATAAAAAAACGAATGAAGGAAAGGAAACAGGAAAGAATTAAATCGTGAAAGAAGTCACGCCATTTTTTTAAAAATTGTAACGAGAGAGAAATAGAACAATAAAAACAGTAAATTAAAAAGAAGGAGACAAAGAAGAAAATATAGACTGAAGAAAGAAGAGATCGAAAGAATAGAAGAGAAAGAAAAAGACAGAAATGTCAAAAGTGAAATAATGACGGAAAGAATGAAAACAAAAAAAAGAATTGACTATTGAAGAAAGGAAGGAAAATGGGAAGAAAATGAAGTAAAAAAGATAGAAATTTAAAAGGGAAACAGAGAAATGAATAAATAAAGGTAAATCTAAAACGAAAAGATACAATCCCTGAAGTAAAAAACGAAAATGGAAGAAAATAAGAAGAAAGTAAGACTAGTGGAATCAAAATACAAACAGGAAAACTAATTGATTAATTCGCTTACTTCGGATTATCATCACTTTGCAGGCTATTTAAAGCAAGAAAATGTTTTTAAACTGTAAGATGTTTTTTTGGCGGATAACAATGATTTAGTGATATAATTCTTATTAATTAACCCATATCTGGGAAGAAAGAAGTTAATTCATATATAAAACAAGGGCATTCGCACGTAAGTGAATAGAACAAATACAGCTGGATATGGAATCTCCTATCAACAATTCTCAGCCGGTAGCCATTACATCACCCGTACATACAAGCTTACAACACCTGGTATTCCTAAGCGGTCATCCAGCTAGGGTACTGACCTGTTTTGACGTTGTTTAATTTCAGTGATCGTACGAGAACATTTCTCTCAACGTAAGGTGGCCGTAAGCCTTGGATAAAAAAAAACAGGAAACGCGTCAAAGAGTGGTGAATACGAAAATGGCGGATAAAATACCATACGATGGACAAAACCAATATTTAGAAGAGGAAGGGAAAAGATCGAAAATCGAAGAGATATAAAGTGAGTAGAGCGGGGAAGGAAGTGCAAATGTATAATAAAAGAGGCAGAAATTGGAAATAGGCAGTTGATTGGAAAGAAAAGACTGCAGAAAAGGAAGAAGTCTGAAAATAAAATATGCCTGTAGGGAATCTTGTTATGAGAGGATATCGACAGATTTAATGAAAAATTCAGGAGCGTAAATGGGACAGGAAATAAATCGGAGAATACAAAGAAGATTTATAGCATCATACTTCTCCTTCATTTCCGCTCGTCGTCATAAGATCACTGTAGTATAGCAATACATATATTATTTGTTATTAATATTAGAACACAAATTTGAAAATAAACACAACGACACTGGTAGTAGTAATTCTCAATTACTTTATCTTCTTGCCAACGGTTTACAGATATAAAATATATAACTGGTCTCTCGCCACTAAGCTGTTCATATAACACTGAACACTGTCTGTGAAAGTTGCCATTATTTAATGGGACCTTACAGTTCTACTCTACAGAATCGTATTTAATACATGCTTAAGCACCCGGGTAGTGTATCATAATAAAAACGACGGAAAATATAAAGGTGTAATAAGATAACGAAAATACCTTCCAGAAACAAACAATGTATTTATAGTAAAAAAAAATATGGTTAGAAACAAAAAAGAGGGCTGAACTGTTGAGACATATTTATCCTGCAATATGGCATCGAATGCAGGTCAGGTTTCTTACACAGAAAAAACAGACACTCGAAGCGTTAAAAAGTTCAATATACGGTAATTATAATATTAGACGTTTAATTAACGAGAACTCCTTACTACTGTCGATCGAGAATCAAAAAATCCGTCTCCTAAAGCAATTTTTCAGAAAAAGTGATTTCTCAAGGTCAGAGTTATTGCGTGTTCCATAATGGATAATGGTTTCCATCTGAACGTATTCTTTGAAGAATGCTAATATATTGATTATGTCATTTTTTGTTCAGATACATTTGCTATTTTAGTCATTGCTGTTTTTGGTGTTGTTGAAAAACTTAAGTGACGTGGTTTCTATTATTTGGTAAATGGCTTTGTTTTGATTCCATAGCGCTAATCCATACCTCTCAAAGAAGGGTGGTCTTTGCTAGACATGACAGTCCTTATTGGCTCGAAGTCATTTTTAATTATTGATCTGCAGAATTGGCTATATAAAGCTTGCAATGTATCTATTCTGAAAGGGTTTAGTGCTATGCATAACATTCCTATGAAAGTTTTGATCTAACAAGTAAATAGTAAGAACATTTTATAGCTGTTGATAACACTGGTCAAATTGCAATGGTGTCGAGACATTACAGATAATTTGACTGCGCTGTATCTGAAAATGACCTTAATTTTTCTTAGATATCATTTTTACTGTAAAGAAAAAAATGTTTTTCATTTGTTTTTTGTGTATATAATACTGAGCAACACTATTTCTCAAAATAAAATGGTAGAAACCTCTCAGTTCGTATTTAAACCAATACATATTGGTTTGTATGATAAAGGACATACTATTCTTTCAATAACAATCAAACACTAAATCCTAAAAAACACGTTGAATTTATCAAGACTAATAGGTATTTTCATCAGATCAGTTAATAAACTAATAACAGAAATATAACCTTCGTGAACGTGAGAACTATAGCAAACATTTTCTCTTCTATGAATGCCTGTCATTTTCAATGTTATTTTAGTTCCTTTTGATACACCAACAGTAGTTAGCCATAATTCGTTTGTCCTAGGGTAGAGCTCTTCCATGGTTTCGATATCCTGATATAATTGTTCTTCTTGCGCATCACTCACATCGCTGCAATTATCCGGAAATGTATCTAGATGACTATGTAAAAAATAGCTTTAATACTCATAGCGTATTACTGCTAATGTGTATTGCTGATGCAGTTTATTAGTTAATTTAAATTTTGGGGATAAATTGGAAAAATTCGGTACTTCTATTTTAAAAGTTTTGACTCAAAAACAGTTTTTTCTAATAAAAAAAATTATTTCATGGAGCTAACGAAAATTGCTTGGCTACCTGTAATTTGATCGGTTTCTACGACATTTATTAACTAAATTTTGCAATCAGCCACAGGTCGTGAATTGGTCTTTTTCCAAAAATGGGCAACTTCAGCTCAGCAAACACGATAGCTAACTAACCGTGAAAATCTTAGGTTATTTTAGGAATCAGTACCATTAAAATAACTAAAAAAACGTGTTTTCTTTCTTGACATGAAAAATCGTGTTGACCTGTGTCATACGATGTACAAGATTTGTATACAACCAGGGAGATTTAAAAATAAAACTAAAAGATCACTTGGATACATTATGTGAAAATTTGGTTTTGAAAATGAAACAATCACAAGACAAACTGAAGAAAGCAAAGACAGAAAAGTTAACTTTCTAGTTGCAGAAATGTTTTTCAACATCTTCAGTAACATTGAAATCGTTTTAGAGGCACTCTTAATTTTTCAGGTTAACAGGTATGCAGAAACACCCGGAACAGGGATTTTCACATCTATTACTACTATTGAAGTGCATTACCCACCTTCTAGCTTTGTTCATATCCTCTATTTGCTCTCCGTAAAAGTTCAGCAAGTATCGATGTATTTCAGTGGATGCAATTTGTTTCCGCATCTAGGAATTCAATAAGAAACTTCAGCTTCATATGCACATATTTGTCAGATGCCATATTTAATTTCATTTTCATATGAGGTAAATGTTTCAGAAGTTTTCAGTAAATTAAAATTATCTGCAGCTGGTTAAATGGTTAACGGCGAGTTGGGTTTGAATTTAAGTCGATTTGGTTACATTAATTTTTGCACAAATACTGCTGGAAAAGCTATGAAATCTCTTCTCCCCTCAGCTATGAAGTTAATAGCAGAGCGGACGAGACCCTCTAGACACGCTTAGAAAGCAGCCTAAAAGAAGGACGACTTTGAATACCCCGGTAAAAATGAGCTAGCCATTGAAAAGATAAGGGCGTTAACTGAGAGGCAGGGTTGTGTATTTGATAATCTATAGTGGGCAAAGAAAATGGCTGGCGAAAGATAATAGTCTCACAGTTAGGCACGCATACCAGCTCTAAATAAAAAAAACATTTAAAGCTATGAAGGCGAACTATACGTCTTTCTTAAAAATAGACTATTACTTCGCCTCGCTATAATTTTTGCACCTGACAAAAAAAACTACAAACTTTGTTTTGTTATTTATAGACGTAAATAACAAAACATATTATAGTAATTAACACATCACTCAATAAATCCCAGGCCTAACTAATGAAACAACTTTTAGGCAAAATTCGACTTTATTCATCAATATAGTTTCCTTATAGCGCGAATACGCTGATTCCAAAGCTTCTCTAAAAATTCGATGCCTTTTTTGTAGAAGGTTATGTCTTTGGCCTCAAAATACGCCTGTTTCCGATATCACTTCTTCATTGGAGCCAAATCTCTTTCACTAGAGCATCCTTAAGGTCTGAAAACAGCCAGAAGTCGCTGGGGGTTAGATCTCGAGAATAAAGTGGATGCGAAAGCAATTCGAAGTGCCATCATGTACTTTTGCTAGCGTTGAGATCGACTTGTGTCAAGATGGGTTGTCTTAGTGAAAGATCACATTTTTCTTTTTCATTTGTGACTTTTTTTGCAATTTCTTCCTTCAAACACACCAATAATGCTATATAATATTTGCTATTGATAGGTCCTTCTTTCTCAAGGTTCGATAAACAAAATTCATTGCACATCCCAAAATACTGAGGTAAAACCGTGCCCAGAGATGTTTGCGTCTTTGGTCGCTTTAGATGGCTTACATCTGCTGCTGTCCACTAATTAGTTTGCCAATATGACTCCGGAGTGACGTGGTGGATCCATGTTTTATCGGTTGTTACATACTTTTGCGACAATTTCTTCTTGTTGCGTTGAAACAGTTGCAAACAATACTCTGAATCAACATTTAACACAGCTTTCTCATTGACAAATGTTCATCCAAAATGGTAGATACACTGCCTTCTGATATGTTCAGCTCCTCTGCTATCTCACGCAACTTTATTTTACGATAGTCTAAAAAGGGTTTGTGTATTTTTTCGTGTTTTTTAGAACAACCACGGATTTGAGACAATCTTAGCATTCAACGTCATTTGTGTTTGTATGACCGCGTTTAATGTTAGCATACCATCTCTTAACCGTTGTTTCTGACGGAGCAGAGTCCTAATAACACGTATCAAACCATTGCCTTGCTTGAACAGTATATCTCCCCATCAAAATCAATGTTTTATCAACACACGAAATTTAGGTTTTCCATTGTTTAGATAATTTGCAACATTATTTTCATTTTAATAACTGTAATTTGTAAACTAATTATCTGAATGGGCCCAAATTTTGTCACGTGTCATTTGACTGTTAGTACTTCATTAAAATCATATATATTTTTTATTAGGGACGTTATATATATGTCCGGTCCGGGACTTATTGTATGATGTGTTATAACAAAAATCTGATCCCAGCTCCTGGCCTCATCTCTTTGATTATCTTATAAAAATTCAAGAACATTAAACAAAAACTTACAAATATCGAATTCCGTAAATGTTCTAAATTTACAAAAACAACTTCAAGGAAAACTCATAATAGCAGAACAAATAATGAAAGCCAAAAATCAAATATATAATTTTATATTTATTGCCATTAAAAAGATATGAGATAAGATTACTTTTAGTTTCGTTTAGCTTAAAATCTCGAAAGGCAGACCCCAAAAAAAAACATCTAAATAGCAATTTAAAGGGCTCAGCGCCTAGGCTATTCAGACAGAGCAAAAAACACCTCACAAGGTCGATCTACAACGTGGTAACGCAAGCGTCGTTTCTTAAGTTGCTCGCTCTCGCGATTTTCAGGCGACCAATATATATATATATATATATATATATATATATATATATACATATATATATATATATATATATATATATATATATATATATACATATATATATACATATATATATATATATATATACATATATATATATATATATATATATATAGTAAATGTACACATCAAATGCTTCGCCAGCTGTCAATCTGCTGACGTATGACGTCTTAAAGAGAGAAATATTTCACCAAAAATAAGCTGGAAAATACTGAAAAAAAAAACCTGCCTACAACAACATTACAAAAAAATGCCTACTTTGCCTACATGAGAAAGTAGCAATTATATCTCATACCCCACAAAAGAACATACTAAACACAAGATCAGAACTAATTTCCAAATGCAGACATGAAAATAAATAGCTATTATCACAATTTATAAGAAACGGATAAAAAAAATCACACGTCTCTGCCATCGTAAAGTTAATACACCACAAATAAACACTAACAAGCATTACAAATTAGAATTTCTACCATTTAAATATACGCAACCACAAAAAATAAAAAAACAAGCCAATAACCGACTTTAAAACAAAAATAACAATACAGCCTTAAATAAAATAATAGCAATTCTTACCTATCATAGTTTCACATAAAACCCATCATAAGTACATATGTACGTACGAGAAATCGACAACTGTCAGCGCGTTGACATCGCTACACCATTCGAATACACCAACCGAATGTGTATGTATGTGCGCAACGGCACACATATACATATATATACCGAACCCCGCACGATTCGCATATGTATGTTTATGCAAGCCTCAGTTAGAGAACGCGCGCGTGTGTGTGTGTGTTCATGCGCGCGTTAATGGGTGTACAAATGAATATATATATATATTTGCGTCTATCATGACGACAGATTTCCCCCACTTCCACAAATGTCTGCGTCTGTCATGACGACAGATTCCACCACTCCCAGAAATGTCTACGTCTGTCATGACGACAGATTTCCCCCACTTCCACAAAAATACACGAATATACGCAACCCTACATATAACCAATGTTTTAAAAAATTAATCATTTGTCTGACGATCACAAGAGCGTGAAACCCAGGGTTAGAAACTCACACCTATCTATATGAATATGTCTGCTCTATCACTGATATTGAGCGCTTTTAATTATGTACCACGCATATATAATATGTAAACAATATAATATATATAACAAGTTGCATATATATATATATATATATATATATATATATATATATTAACATTTATAGTTATATACATACACTTTTCACACACACATATATGTGTGTGTGTGTGTGTGTGTGTAAGACAAAGTAGAAAAGTTTTATTTTTACTTTTATTTTATAGTCCCAATTACTTTCAATCTTGCTCATTGTTAAGAAGTAATCGATGCAGACCGAATAAATATTTAGTCGTTATAAATATATTATTGATTAACTGTTACGCGTTTTAAGCATACACGTAGGAACGCGACACCAATTTTAAAATTAAATAGTGTAAGCAAAAATTGTAATTTACATGTTTCAAACTATTGTGTTTTTTCTTCACGAATTACCCTTAAGATATTTTTAAAAGCTATTGTTATTTTAGAACATTGTTATTTTACTTGAAACGCTATTTTTGCATGCGGAAAAATATACTCTATTTTATCACGACGAAGCGAAAGAAATTATTATTAGTTGTATTATTAATTGTGCAGATGAATTGTTCCAGTATGAGCAGAAAGAAAAACAAGCCTCATAGATAATAAAGTTGTTTATTCGGTTGCAATATGAACGCAGCTAATGAATTTTGAACAGAAAAAATATTGCAAAATGAAATATTGAAAACTAGCTGAGTGAATTAAACATTTGAAGGTGTAGGCAGCAGGTCAGACGAGGTTATCGCATCGGCCGGCCATTATTTGACAAAACGAACACAACGTGACTATGAAAAATACCATTGAAAGCACCGAGACTTACAACTGGTAAAAGTAGCAAGTAAGCCGTAGCCAAAACATTGTTTTGAATTATTGAAAAGAGATTGTCACAAATCTTTAATGAGGTCAAAATTTTCAATTTTCCTGTGAACAGATTTAAAACCTGAAAAATAAATGATGTAATCAGTTGAATCAAAGCAGAAAACAAAAAGAAGTGATATCACCAGAGATATTAATGCTTCATTGGTTAAACCAAGGGAAGGAAGTAACTCCGTGATAAAATGCGAAGACGGAAGTGATCTCATTGGCTAAAGATATGATTTGCATTGACACCCCGCATCCGTCATGCTTTCACCAAGAGAATTTGTGACAAGCATAAAAACAGTGCGCCGGGGGACAGAGACCAGTTTTTCCGCTGAGCTAAGACAGAGAAGACGAACTACCGCCGTCGCTAACCGCCACACACAAAAACCAACCTTCCGTAAAGCTTCGGTGAAAAGCTCGAATAAGGCATTTTGAATAGTCACAAACTTGAAATTTCCGATTAGAGTGAACAGACATTACCAACCAAAAGCTCGAATTAATGTTAAGAAGACAAATACTACAGCTAGCAAGATTTCAGCGTGACTTCCTTCAGATCAAAATTAACAACGTGGGCGAGGAAGAACACTGTTGTAATAATCGACTGGAAGACCAGCAACTGTGTCGACGACATCAACATCTAGCGGCCTGAGTCGTTGTCACATACTCAGAATTAATTTTGTTTAGCCTCGGTTTTAGATCGTTTATCGTGGTAAATTCGTAAACCTATTTAGAAAAAAGCAGTTGAGAATTTTAGGAGACTTAATAAGAAAGGAGGTCTTCAAGAAATCAACACTCATAAAACTTGTTAACACTAAGAGGGGGAGATGTTGACTATTTAACTTGCATGAGCAAATGGATGACGAAATGGAATTTTTAAGTATAGGAAATATTAAATAATGCTAAAAGCTGAAAAGATTTGGGAGTTGTGAGAAGCCATGACCGTCTACGTCCAAAAGGGAAAGGGTTAGATGTTTTTTAAATGAATATCTCTTTGTAATATCTGTCAGTTGTGCTACTGGCAACTGTTGTTTTGAGAACAATGTGTTTCGATAAGGACAGTTCTGAATAATTTCAGTCTTTTGTTTATTAAATTATTTATGTGGATATATCTTATAATTTATGGCTTTCCTCCGCATTGATGGTAATTTCTGCCTTTGTTTCTTCCTCTGACATAATAATCTATTATATGAACGGAAATTATTGTTTCATATCTACTTTCCGTAAATATTTTTACATCTTTGTGTTTCATAGCTTCCGTACTTGAATAGTTTCTTTTTATAGAAAAAGATCGTATTTGCATCGGTGCAACTCATAAAAGATTTAAAGATAAAAATGTAAATGGGTTAAATAACAGAACAGATTGGGTTCTATAGCCGTGGCTGGCAACTAGTCTACCGCAGAAAATAATGACAACCAACTGCGGGATAATCTCACCAGTCAAAGCGTGTATCACGGATGGCACTAAGCTGATTGATATAATGAAAATGATAAGAACCAAAAAACAATCTATGCAATTCTGAATTGCCGACATTTAAAAAAATGACCTCTTGTTAATTGGTGCAAGAAATAGCTTATTAATTTTAATGCCGCCCAAAAAAGCTACTCTCTTTTAACCTTCAGGAGTGTGAATCCTTTTGATTTCTCTGGCTAAAGTTTTTGCTTATATGAAGTAGAAATATTATATGGAATCAATTGTTAGATCTACTGTTAGGAATGTTGGTTCGCTGTGTATTTCTAGACAATGTTTGTTGCCAAACTATATCTTACATGTTTACAAGTCTACTATACTTTGTATATTGTTGTCACATTTAGTCTGGTTCCTCTGTTAGACATTTCGTGATTCTGTGATATTATTAGTCATGGTCTTACATCTCAACTTCAGTAAATTTCACACCGCCTCAACGTAGCTTCTCTGTGTCTTTTCTTTGAATATCTTCATTGTAATTGCTTTCATTAGCTTTCTTCTTTAGAATATAGAATTATTAATTTAACTACTAATAAATTGAGGGTAAGGTCTCCTTTTTTTCGGGATGAAATGGTTAGATGTGACCGTAAGTTCTTTGCTAATAATTTCTTCTTTTACATTTCTTGCTTGTAGATCTCACTTCTTGCTTTTTGTCAAACGGTGATCTGATCTTCTGACATTTCAAAGCAATGTCAATCTTTATTTTTGTCTTAAAATTTTAGGATTGTTTAATTTTTTTATCTATTTAATTATGTTTTTCATTTTCTCCTGTTTTTCACATTCTATAAACCACTTGCATCTTAGTGGTTTTGTTGCTTTGCTTAAGCTAAAATGATAAAAACAGAAATGTAAAAATCATTCTGGCGTTTTCCTTTTGTAAAACGTGTAAGAAAAATTAAATAACGTCAATAGATAGATAGATAGATAGATAGATAGATAGATAGATAGATAGATAGATAGATAGATAGATCAGACTGAAGGATCGATAGATAGATGCGAACAGACTGGGGTAGATAAAGATGGACAAATTGCGAGAGATTCGAATAAATGTCTAGATATGTAGAGACTTAGATAAGAAAAACTTATACAGACATATATTTTGATAATTGTAACTTTCTACTCAACTAATCGTAGATGTCTCTGTTTTCCTACAACAAGCAAAGATTTCCTGTCGACCTCTTTTGATGCCTATCAGTTTACAACTAAGTGTCCATTGATGCGGCCATATTTGCACAAACATCAAAGGGCCTTTTGAAGATTCGCAGTATGCTAAAACCTTTGCCCTCTCTTCTAAGCTGTCGGTGACTACACCGTTCGAAAAGAGAACAAATTGCGAGCCCATTGTCTGAACTGTTAGATTGTGTAGGGTGTGTTGCGGGGGGGAATCTGTTCACGTGAAAACTAATAACTGACATTTTTTTATTATCCAAAAATAACAGATACAGAAATGCTTCTATGCCGGGTTCATAATAGCGTGAAAACTAGTCTGCATTACGCATGCAATTTGTATTTTTAAACTATTCCTTCGTAGTTTAAAATTAATAATCAGATCAGGATGAGAACTTAGTTTGATCGGAGACTGCACAGTTTATATTCATCCGTTTTAACTCAATCAATCAATCAATCTATCTATCTATCTATCTATCTATCTATCTATCTATCTATCTATCACCGCATTGTTTTATTCTCAGTTATCTTAAGACAGACTGGACACAACAACAAAAACTCATTTACTGGTACCTTGTAAACCGACTCTGTCTGTTGCTTGGAGACAAGCAAACCACCTATCTTGTACATGCCGTTTACTTAGCTCGGTGTACAATCATAGACCTCCGCAACTTTCTACCACTTCCTTAGCAACATTTGTTCTTTTGTCAAACGTCCCACGCCGAGTTCTGCTCTTGGGTATAAGCAACCGCTTTGTGTCAATTATTCTCAAGACTTCTTCATTGCTTATGCGCTCAGCCCGTGTAATCTCAACATGCAGTGATAGAATACTCTCTAAAAGAATGATAATCCCCTTCTGTACCATTATATGCTTATGTGAGCAGAAGCCAGTCTTGAAATTTACAGAAGATAATATGGCGTCTGAATACTGTTTATTTCAAAATGTGTACACATATTGATCTGCATTTGTAGACAATGTCTATAATTCAGTTACCTTAACTGTATGTTAATCTTGACTAATTTGAAACAAAGGTTGTTTTTTCTTTCTGTGCAAGACCTAAGAATCACTCAAGGTAAAAACTTACAAATTTCAAGGTAGAGTTTTGGGATTTCTATGTCTCACTTTCCATTCTTTCTCAAAATACTTTCCAGATATTTGAATTTCTTTACTTGTTTTATTTTCGCTTCTTCGACTTGTAATTGGCATATTGGGCTCCTCTTTTTGCTGAAGACCATACATTCAGTTTTCTTTAAGTTGATGCTGAGTCCTTTAATAAACCTAAAAAGGCAGTTCCTCTGAACACTTTCCATGAAAATAGTGATAGTGTAGACAGATGGTTGGATAGTACACAAGGGCGCGAAGATGCTTTTGGACACTATCAAATCTGGAAAGGGAAGACGTCGTAGCTCCTCTCCAATTATATCCTATTTCAGTCTGATAAAGCTCTTGTAAAAGTAGAAGATAGCAGGAGTCAAATACTTAATTGGGCGGTATAGGGAACGAAACATTTTCCCTGTATCGTTAGTGAATAATCATATGTATCAGTTCTATTTGGTGTTTGAGTTGAACTTCTAATAGACGCACAATGCACAAAGCCTTCCCGAGAGGACACCCATTAATTGCGATATGTGAACAATCAGGATGCGGTCGGTGATTATAAAATTGTAGATAACCAGTATCAGATCAATCCTCTGACTTTGCTTTAACATCTCTAAGGCGGAAGCAGTAATGTTCTATAATCACCGACCGGTTCCTGAATTTTCACCTATCGGAATATATGAGTGTTCTCTTAGGAAGGCTTCGTGCATTGAGCGCTTATTAAGAATTATGCACAACCCACACATCAAATAGAACTGGTACATACGATTTCTCGCTAAAGATACTGTGCAAATATTTGGTTCCCTGCACACGTCTTTGAACTTTTTATGCAAGGTCAGAGAATTGATCAGCAACCAGATTTTTGTCATCTAGAATTTTAAAGTTGCACCCATATACGTTGTAACATCAGTATATATATATATATATATATATATATATATATATATCAACAAATGTCTGGAGTATACGCTTAGACAGATCATATATGTAAAGTAGAAAGACGTTGAGCCGAGAATCGAGCTTAGAGGTATACATATGTTAATTGATCACTTGGGCCTCGAAAGACCAGCCATACATCACTACCTTCAGCACTTAACTATTAGGAAGGAATTGATAAATGGAATAGACGTATAGTTGTTATATAGCAACAGAGCTTGTGCTGCAACTCTCTATGCCACACCTTGTCAACGTTCTTTTAAAAATCTAAATGCGATCATATTTTAGCTCTTGTGAATAATGTGAAGTAGGATATTAGCAATAAACTGAAAGTGTGAATTTTTATTATACTTTGACTATAGCATTGATAGAATATATAGAAACAATCAAATTTCTTTTTTAGACGACGAAACAAAACAATTTGGGAAAAGATAACGTTATTTTATTAAGTAGTTGCTAATAAGTATCTTTAAAATTTTGATGTCAGGGATAAATCTTTAAAAAGTTTTTACGCCAGAAAAAACGTCTTTTAACAAAAATAAGGTTTCTGGAAATAAATGCGACTCACCATTAATCCCTTGAAGTGAGGATGTGATTCTTAAAAATGCGCCTGGGAAAAGTTTGAATCAGTCTTTACTCTCTGACTTGATATCGATTAGATAATAAGGTAGACCGGGCTCTCTAGCTTTGTTTGTAGCCAGCCCAAGAGAACCACTTCAAACTCAAATCCATGGGAAAGACAAAATAGAAACCATTCTTTACTATTTTTTTAAGAAGTCAAAGCGAATTGTGTTCGTGACAAAATAAATAGCAGTAACAAAATTAAGACGAAAATAAACCGGTGAAAAATTAATGAAAATTCTTCTTCGCTGAAATTGACTAATTAATTGTATATTTGATCATTGTGATATTCAGAGGAAAGATAATAAGGTCTGGTTATAATGGTGTCTATTTCTGCAATGCCGCTCTTATTTCCGTTTTCACTGTTACACACCACACACCAACATACACACATATCTTGGTCATGGGCATGACGATAAACTGCATCAGGCAGTAAGGCCTCCGATTGGGAGGTTCTGAAGAGCATGGGTCTACCTTCTTAATTGCAGTTGTTCTCAAGTCTACCCTAACCCGGAGTTGTAGCATCAGTTAGAGTCCCAGCTATGGGCAAATATTTAACCCTCAAATTGGGGTCAAGACACTGAAAGTATAAAAATACACTTTTATAGAAATATATACACAAAAATAGACTTTATAGAAAAATATATATTTTGAAGAAAAAAATATTGCTAACAATATATTTTTAAAGAAACAAATTATTCTCATTACACATTTTTGAAAGAAAAAATTATTCTCAGCAAAACATTTTTGAATACAAAACTAGAGGACATTTTCAGTTTTTTAATATAAATAATAATATTTTAAGAATAAAAACAAAAAAAATTAATTAAAATCTGACTAAATCAATCAATCACTATAACCAAACATTTATAGAAATACCTTAAAAACCCCACCATTTTAATGCAAAAAAAAATAAAAATATGCCGTTAAACAAAACTCAAATCCCATCTCAAATACACATATCTAAAATACTTAATGAATTCTTAAGAGGGATTGGCATTTCAAAGGCTGAGCAGAGTATTGAGATACAGGAAGATTTCGCTATAAGCGAAGAAAAGAGTACTGGATTTTTATGTGATATCAGTTCTCCTATACGGCAGCGAATACTAGACGATCTCTTCAAGGATAAGAAATATGGTTCTACTGATTGATGCTGAGTATACCATTGACATAACATGTGAGCAACAACAAGATTTTGAGCTGAATGCAAACGAAAAGGAAACTCATGCTTAGCATCAGGAAATGATAACTGAAATTTTGGGGACACGTAATGAGGAAGGAGGCCTAGGAGAACCTGATGCTCATTGGACTGATAGACGGAAGAAGGGCCAGGGGAAGCAGCTCTAGATCTACTTGATAGGCTTGAGCAGGTGGATGGCGGAGAGAGGTTTGGGAGGGAAATACCAAGGGAAAAATTTTAAGAACGACAAAAAATGAAGACAAGTGGAAATCCCTGATTGACTACGTCCTGGAAGACACGGCACAAAAAGGAGAAGAATTATTTTCGAAAGAATGTTCTCAGTATTGGTGACATATAGTTTGAAGGATATATCTACAGTTGTTGCATATCTCTCTCTTATATTCCCTCTAGTCGTCTGAAGATAGCGAGTGTATGAAACGACTCAGGCTCCCCTGTATTAAACGTTGATCATCAGTATTTTTTGTTCTGTCTAGATAATCTGGATATTGAGCACTTAACATTACGGTTTTTTCTTCCTTGTTCAGGATTTTTCTTGTCTAAGATATTAAATCTTCTGGGAAATTATCTGTTGGTCCTATCTGTGACAGAAATCATTCTCCTTGGCTAATACATTTTTAAATATATTAGACTCCCTCTACCCTAGCTTAATGAAAGTGTTCTAAGCAGTGATAGTAGCTTGCCTTCCTTCCTGTCCAAGCAGATTTAACACTGAGATATTATTTAAATTTATTGAATTTTCTCCTCAGAATGAATATTTTAATTATTAAGAGTGATCATCCTTGATCCAAACTCTTTCTTGTTCAACTCTCTGCCGAAGGGTAGAGTCTCGTGTGGCGGGGATTTACCAGAGCCCGACTCTGTCTTTAGCTGGATTTACGGGGATATTTTAGGCTGAGCTTAAAGGATCGGAGTCTGCATTTTAATTGAACTTGGGTTGCATCCGCCTTGGGTGGGAAGGTAGTAAATACCTCATATTTTTATTGTTTGGTGAAGTGCTGTCATTTAGTTTATTGATCAAGATACCGTTGTAAAAGTCTTTTTTAATTTACTAATACATTCACACACACACACACACATATATATATATATATATATATATATATATCACACCCTGATTGAGCACTCTGGAAAATGGTAGACTTTGAAAAACAATAGCTACTCTGGCATGTACATATCGCTCATTCAGTAATGGATTAGAGCACTCTGGCTATTGGGCGGGTATAATGGCAATATACACGCTAAAATGTCTGCCTTTTTCTAGCGAACGCCCATAGCTCAGAGTTAGAATCGCCGACTGACGCCAATTCGGTCGGGGTTCAATCCTGGGTTAAAAGAAATCGGAGTCTAACCGTACTCATGAGCTGTGATACAGCAAACCAGATCTGTCTGCGGATGACTATATATATATATATATATAATACAAGTAAATACAAGTAAAAATAAGTTTAAATACCAGCGAAGAGTACTAAGAGAGGATGGATAGTGCGATGTTGAGATCCAAAGACGCATTGGCATGGCGAAAGATGCATTTTAAAAGCTAACCAGAGTACTGAAAGACAAGAACATCTCATTCGAAACAAAAAAGAAAGTGCTAGTATGGGATACGAATTCTATATCATCCATCAACTAAGTAGAACACACAAAGTAAAATTGCACACCCGCAAAATCGGATTCAGACGACTAAAACAATTCACAAGTCAGTGTGAAAAGTAAAATTGCACGCCCGCAAAATCATATTCAAGCCTACCCGGACGTAAAGGCGCGTCAAATATTCAATCTACCTCTTCTTCATTTTCACTCCACGCTGCCAAAGAATACAACAACAACAACAACAACAACAAAAACAGGACACTCTACGTACAATTTGTTTATTTGTTTCACCTTCTTTCTCACCCTGTCGTCAACCTACCAAAAAAGGGAAAGAACCATAAGACTTTACATTCTGCTATTATCAAACATGAACTCTAAACTTATATGGGACATTTTAAATGCATTTACCTTTGAACAAAAGAAAAAAAACTACTACTCTACGAACGTTTTATTTTTCATCATGCAATAGTGTTCAGTTAACAAAATTTCACTTATGTTGCCCTTACAATTTTGTTATTTTTTAAATAAGTCTTTAGTTTAATGTACAAACGAGACATTTTATCTATCTCAATATCTTTTCAACCAAACTGATATTTAAGTTGTGGGGACTTCGGACGTGTTTCGCACAAGGCCAATTAACCAAGCATCAGCGAGGCCCCTACAAGATTGGTGACCACACAAAGAACACGCACCGTACATAAATGGTGACTCTGCAAAAAACACAGTGAAATTCTGAATACTACATGAACGATTACCCCGTAAAGAACACGCAAAAAATACTTATATCAAGATATTTGATAAAACCCCAAAGAACATGCAATGAGAATTCTAAACCCTACAGAACGGTGACTCCACAAGTAACACACAATTTGCTTACTACAAACAAAAATAGTGTGTTATAGTATGTTATAGTATACAAAAATAGTATGTTATTTTCTCTTGTTAAAATAAATTTAACATTTATACACAAAAACGAGAGACGTTTTTCTCAACAAGAACTACTTTTCAATGTCGTTAGCTCCTATCCCTACAAAACTTTTTCAACCTTCTCACTACATGAATGGCGACCACGCGAAAAATACGCTGAGGAATTCTGTTCTTTAGAAAATGTTGACCGTAATATATAACACTCAACCATCACTACATAAAATGGTGACCACACATAGAAAAATGCACACTTTAATAATGACATACTAGACAGTACAACTGTCGTCTCTCCTAGGCTTTCCAGAAAAAGGGTAACACAACGTCGACACACTGACGTTTTTCATCATTCAATAAGAACCACTAAGACAACTGCAAGTTCGATTTATTGATACTGGCGATAACTGAGACCTCCAAAAAAATCGACATTAAATCCAGATATCTTCTAAGTTTTTTACAACACGCGTCGACACTCGGTATCAACACGCCAAATTCAATCAACAAAAAATCAACTTTGCAATTCAAAGCTTTTCCCAACTGTTAATTTTTCTCACACCAAGATAAACAAAAACACATTCATTGAAACAAAGAGACCCTTCAAACAAAAGCAACTCAACGTGGAGCATTGCAATCAATTAGAAGTTTTTAACAATCACTAGAATCCAGCGAGAATTTTTCAGAGCATGCTACATTCTGAAATAAACAGCACTCTGATAGAGTTCCGCTTTTGTCAAAACCTCTAGTCACGGGCATCTCAACTCAGACTCTTCTTCTTTTCAGCCTACGAGAGACAACAAAACTCCACACTCACAAAGTAATTGAAATTAAAACATACGCTGCATAAAATCAGGTACCATACGTGATACACGCTTTGGGCAATCATGTCTCTTTCGAGAGACATGACTGACTAGGCAGAAGATTCCCACAGCAGTTTGCAATTGCTTTCTGCGATTGACTGGTTGCCGAAGTTATAGAACCTAATCTGTTCTCTTATTTAGCCCATAACTGGAGGGAAGAGACGGATTAATACCTTTCCCAAAGGTATTTGCGCGTAAGTGAATGCGAGGAATTCAATTCGAATCTCCGAGTTGCCGTTTCGAGTCGATATCCATTGCA
The DNA here is from genome assembly GCA_037127315.1 of Ascarosepion bandense. Classification (NCBI taxonomy): domain Eukaryota; kingdom Metazoa; phylum Mollusca; class Cephalopoda; order Sepiida; family Sepiidae; genus Ascarosepion; species Ascarosepion bandense. The sequence goes on from JBBBDQ010002149.1 coordinate 583,788, forward strand.
CCACAACGCACATACAAGCCTAAAAAAAGCGATCTTTGCTAGATAACGATTAACACACACAATAATGGCAACCTGCGAATAGCAAATCTGATCTTCAGCACCGAGAACAAATTTATCTTTTATTCATGACTTAAACGACCATAATCACATTGGATACTTACAAACATGCATGAATATATTGAAAAATATTTTCAATATTTATCAATCTGAGGTGAAGTTTATAGCATACCAATCCTATATCATCCATCAACTAAATAAAAAACAAACAAAAATTGCACAACCACAAATTCGGATTCAGACGACTAAGAACATTTGAAAAAACCCAGACCAAGGAAAATTTCACAAGTCAGTGTGAAAAGTAAAATTCTGGATCCTGATTGGATAGCAAATCGAAAATTGGTATATGACGTCAGTGAAATTTTTTTTACACCTAAAATGCCTGCTGGAGCCGGTTACATGACAAATCTACTACTTAAACGACATCTCTTGACCGACAAATACAGTCAGCTGACGGACCTTCTGGCAATGTAACAAAAGAAATTTTAAGAAGCCGACCCGGACGTAAGGTCGCGTGATATATTCATTCTACCTCTTCTTCCTTTTCACTCCACACCGCCAAAGAATACTACAACAACAGCAACAACAGGACACTCTAAGTACAATTTCTTTAATTGTTTTACCATCATTCTCACACTGTCCGCAACCTACCAATAAAGGGGAAAAAATAAGATTTTAGATTCTGCTATTTCATACATGAAAAGTAAACTTCTGTGGGACATTTTAAATACTTAAATTTGTCTTTGAACAATTTTAACTACAAAACTACATGCAGTTGCTTTTCTTTCTTTATTCTTCCTGTGTTATTAAACATTAAGTTTTTTCTCTCCTTTAACTTTTCCCAATTTGTCTTTAGCATTCAAGCCGTACATGAAAATCATAATGTAAGGATTCTTTCCCAAGCAGAATTTATTTGCACTGAACAATTTTCACACAGATCATGATTTTATTCCACGTTCATGATAGGGGGTAGTCAATGTATTTTGTTTCTATTTTTTTTAATTTTTTTTGCTTATATATATATATATATATATATATATATATATATATATATGAATTTTTAATTTGTTTAAAAATATTATATTATAATGGATTTCAGTGTAAAGTAAAGTCTGTTTATTTTTATATACCAGTAACCCTCTAAAAATAATAATTTTAAGCAAATAAAAATTCAGATTTGTTGGCTAATGCCAGTTTCGCAAATTTCCATATAATTCCGTAATATATATATATATATATATATATATATATATATATATATATATATATTGCTTGCAATGTAGGAATAGTTATATTGCCGAAACATCTAGGAATTTAAAAGCCTACCCCTATGAACATAAGGGCGGCCTCCATTGGGCCAACTTTTGAAATACACAGAAACAGATGAGGCCATAATTTTGCTTTTATAAATACCTCACCAAATTAAAAGAACATAATTTATTACGTTGGAAATACTTAGAGAGAATTCTGGTAACTATTTGCCATTTACATCTGAAAGAGCTCGAGCAAGTGTGTTCCCGGATGCTGAGGTTCGTCTCTGATGAAAATAATTTAATCCAGGACCAGACAAGCAGGAGGCAGAACGACAAATAGATCTACACAGACATCGAGGATGTTCTCGTTGTGAAGCATACGAAGTTTCCCTTCTCCGTCATGGTCTTTGGAGTCATCTCTAGCGAGGGCAGCGTCACGCCTTTGTTCTTTTTTCAAAAGGGCCTGAGAAGAGTTACCGCTGCGATCTACTATGAAGTGCTGAGGAGCGTGGTGAAGTCCTGGTTGGACGAGATTGCAGCGGGACGCCCCTACGTCTTCTAGCAGTGCGCCGCTGCTGCACACAAGATTAAGACGACCCAGACGTGGCTGCTCAACAATGTCTCTCACCACTGGTCGCCGGACTTGTGGCTGCTCTCCTCAACCAACTGCAACACTGTTGACTATTTCTTCTGGGGCGTGATCGAGGCCAAGACCAACAAACACGCCCACAACACGGTCGACTCTGAAAGCTGCCATCGTGGAGGCGTTCGCCGTTATGGACAAAGACATGGTCGCCAAAGCGCCTTGAGATGGTCGTCGCCTCCGGTGGTGGTTACCTTGAAAAATATTGTAGTATGTAACTAACTTTTGCTAAATATACTGTTGTTGGGTCAACTTTTTTTACAACTGTTTTTATTGCTTATTTCGTTTTCTTTTGTCAAGTGTCCGATCTTGCTGCAACACTCGGAATAAACCCACGTTGCAGAATTTGATTATACACGCTTTATTGTATCAACAACTTTTATAAACTTTATAGGTAAAGAATCAAAGATATTTTTCCAACAGCTACAACTAGTGCAACTTAACCTTTTCCCTCCCTTACGAGAGATGCCCAAACCAACATACAAACCACCACCTACAGTCAGACAAAATTTTCTACTAGAGGCACACACCTAATACACATTATAATCTGAATCCTGCATCGTCAAAATGGAAGTATGGTACACCTACACACATGAACTATGCACACAAATACTGTTTGACAGGAAAAAAGTCTGCCTAATCAAGGAAAAAACTAGCAACACAAATTATAATTATAATTTCTGCTCTCTCGCTCTCTCTATATATATATATACACACACACACACACACACACATATATATATATATATATATATATATATATATATATATATATGAATCTTATTTCTTTTTAAATAACTACGTCGGTAATTATTTCTAAAGGTTTTTTTTTATTTCTTTTGACACACTCAACTCTATCGGGTGAAATTCCGGTTTTCACAAAATGCCAACTGAGCATAAAAAATCGAAGACAACTTTGAAGAATCTTGTACAACCCTGTTCTAATAAGAATAATTAGAATTTCTGAATGAATTCTTATTTTTCGTCTGCTTAATTTCCAAAGAAGTATCATTATAAATAAGAGAATAGAATTCTCTATACATTTGCACATTTTTCAGCTATGTGTGATTTCGTCCACTGTATGCGCTTTTTTGATATGGAGCCTGTCATATTTTTATCTGTCAATAACATCAATTTTCTTTATTTTTTTCTGATTTTTAAGTCTTTCATGTTCTCTTTTATTATTTGTCTTTTATATTCTCTTCGTTCGTACTCAAATGTTCATGTAGCCATTTCATTTTTTGTTTCCTTTTTCACTCAAATAAAGGCTATTTTTTCTTCTTATATAATCTTAATTCTTTCTTGTTTTCAAATGAACACCGAAGTTCATTCTTACATAAGAAAAATATCTTTCTTTTTGCTTTTTCTTTTAAATAATTAGTAATTTTCATAATTTTTTCATAAGAAAATTCTTTTCTTTCTTTTTTCTTTGTTTTTTATTAATTAATTTATTTAAAGGTAGACAGATCTTCAAACAGGTGGAACGAAAGAAAAAATAAATTCTTTTTCCGTGAAATCTGATCTACTATTTTTTATTCATATGTACGTCTGCTTTCTTTTTGTCTTTCTTTTTGTCTATCATTTTTTCTTTTTTTCTTTTTTCTTTCTTTCTTTCTTTTTTCGTTATTTCACCCTTTTTGTTTATCAGTATACCTTTCTTTCTTTATTCGTCTGTCTTCCGTTTTTGTCTTACGTTTGACATGCGATTTACATTCTTTCTCTCCATCTGCTTGTCTATCTGCCCAACTTTCTTTTTATTATTCGTCTGTCTTTATGCCTCTTTTCCATACTTTCTTTCTGTCTGTCTGTCTTTCTTTCTTTCTTTCTTTTTCAACACAGTAGAAGAAATTAACTAAAAGACACTGCTTATAGAAGTTTGGTTACTAAACTTCTCTGGAGATCAATTCAACAGTTCAATGATTTCGATACTCGATAGTATTCCAGTATAGACAGTTTTTACTAAACTAGACTAAGCTTAGCAGATAACCAGACTGGTGTTGCTCATGTACTATATACTAGCAGCATAGTGACGATAATATATTCAGGGTGAAATGTCAAGAATACACAATCGTTTTCTTGGTATCATTAATCACATTGTCGTAAAATTGATTTGTACAGTCAGTCAGTTAAACGCCATACGTGAAACACGCCTGGGCGATTATGTCTCAAAGGAACATGACTGACTGGGCAGAAGATTATCTCGCAGTAGGTTGCCATTGCTTTCTGCGGTAGACTGGCTGCCAGCCAAGGCTATAGAACCCAATCTGTCCTGTTATTTATTAACGTATTTGCGCGTAAGTGAATGCAATGGATTCAACTAGAATTCGAACTCGGCTCCCCGATTTCTCGTTCCGAGCCGATATCCATTGCACCACAACGCACATGATTTGTACAATCTAAGCAAAATGCAATATTTCCAATATTAGAAGCATTCTGAATGGCAGTGTGTTCAACAGAAAACGTATTTTATATATTCTGCCAGCAGAAAATATATGTATAATTTACAGAGAAAAGTAATGAAAAGTAGAAATAGAAAGGAAAAAATCCTATCTATGCTTAAAACGCTATGCATATGTATGAATCTTTTGAAAGTAGGTCGTTCGTTCCAGCTAGCCGCTCTGGACATTGGTCAACAGGCAGTTGATCAATCAGCCTGGCTGGACGTGAGCCACAGACAAAAGAGAAAAGTGCGTCGATTTCATGTACTAAATGGCTGCATACGACATTCAGCCAACGACATCAAATGGAATAGACATAGACAATATTATCCGGAACACTGATTAGAAAAGAAAGAGAAAGAGTCGAAATAAGAGAAAAGACATGAAGAAATTTATGAAAATTATGAAGAGGGCATGCTTCGCATACAAAATAGGAAGAAAAAAGTGTATATACATATATATATATATATATATATATGTGTGTGTGTGTGTGTGTGTGTGTGTGTGTGTCTGTGTGTGTGTCTGTGTGTGTGTATATATATATATGGGAAAATATATACTGTTTATAAATTGAGTTTGATTTTGAGTTTTGTGCGTTATTTAATACCAAAAAGGTTGGATATTAAGTTATTTTTCTTAATGTTCAGTTATAGTGAGAAGATTTAATTAGTCAAATTTTAATTAATTTTTTTATTCTTTTTTTATTTTAGAAACAAAAATGTGTTATGGTAATATTTTTTCCTCAAAAATGTATTGTTGGTAATATTGTTTATTCACAAAAGTATATTTTTCTATAAAAGGCTATTTTTATGTATATATTTCTATAAAAGTATATTTATATGCTTTCATAATGTTTTCAGCCCATTTTGGGGGTTGACTATTTGCCCATAGCTGGGACCCTAATAGGTGCTACCACTTCGGGTCAGGGTGGACCCTGAAAACAACAGCAATAAAAAGGTGATTATATGTTCCTCACAACATCCCAATCACAGGCCTTGCAGCCGGTTGCAGTTTAACGTCATGCCCAGGACCCCTATTTATATATCAAGAAGGATTTTAGAGAAAGAATGAGATGAAACGCATTACATGAAAACTTTAATCGCTTTTATATATATATATATATATATATATATATATATATATATATAACGTTAAATGAGGTATGGGTTTGACTAGTAGACTGTTGTTTAAAAAGTGCTCAATTCTCAAACAAAAATATTGAATATGCAGAGCCAACAATATGTCAAAGAACGAAATTTTCACCGCTTACAACTTAGATTTGAGCCATAACAGTTTCATCAGGCAGTGCCATATTTTCTGTGTTTACAGTAAAATTTTCAAATGATAAAATTCCCTAAATTATATCTGTTAAACTTTTGTGAATCTTCGTCGCCAATTTGTTGTGCAGTTGCTGTGGCGAAACTTCGCCGCAAATTTGTAGTGACCGGTTTGGTCGGAAGAAAGCCACGGAACACAGGTGGTAAATTCAAAACAGTGTATTAGTATATATAACAAGAACATATGTACAAAGTAAGGGTTAGTAATAAGTAAATACAAATAAGTAAGTCCGAACGGCACAGTTACGCTGCTTATTGCCTGAATCGTAGTTTGCTCTAACTGCGTACTAGCTGTCGTCAGTTAGTATTTACTCGTCTTCCCAACTTAAGACAAAATGTAGCACAAGGCCTTTTTAATGTGCGTAATCCGGGCCATAGAGCCCGGCCAAAAATGTATGTATTCTCCAAACGAGACTCTACCACTTGCCGGAGCCTCGACTGGACTACTACTCTCTGTCCGAAGGCAGAGAGCTCAACGATGCGCATGGCAGAACCAGCTGTCGTCGACTGCAGTATTTAGTTTCCACTAAGACAAGATGTGGTACAAGGCCTTTTTAATGTGGGTAATCCGGGCCATAGAGCCCGGCCAAAAATCTATGTCTCATAATCTCCAAACGAGACTCTACCACTCGCCGGAGCCTCGACTGGACTACTACTCTCTGTTCGAAGGCAGAGAGCTCAATGATGCGCATGGCAGAACCAGCTGTCGTCGACTGCAGTATTTAGTTCCCACTAAGACAAGATGTGGTACAAGGCCTTTTTAATGTGGGTTCTCCAGGCCATATAGCCCGGCCAAATTTTCCCCACTCGAGACTCTACCCTTCGGCGGAGACTCGACTGGGTTAATACTTTCCGCCCGAAGGCAGAAAAGCTCGACAATGCGCACGGCAGAACCAGCTGTTGTCAACTGCAGTATTTACTCGTCTTCCCACTTTAGATAAAATGTGGCACAAATCCTATAGATATTGATCTACTAAGTATAGAGCACTCTTCTAAATAGAAAAAATTCAACGAACAGTAGACTATTAACCCATTTGAATCTAAATATTACTGAATGAAAGATCAGAAATAATTTCCAAATGTAATCTCACGTATGAATGCAAAATAGGGTCTTGCAAACATGGATGAAAGTGTTTTAAGATATTTAAATAAGTTCTGCTTAATTTTGAGTATTTTCAGTTGTTGAAAGATTTCAGTCTCGCGTTCGTAAAGAATCCCTGTTTTTACGTTTGAAAGACAAAAATCAGTTATTATAAATCGCCTGAAGGTACCGAAGGTTAAACCTAGTTTGCAAAAATAACACATTTTCATATATACATATATATATATATATATATATATATATGAACATCGCTCATATATGAGCATCACTCATTCAGTAATGAATTAGAGCACACTTGCTATTGGGCGTGTATAATGATAATATACACGCTAAAACGTCTGCTCTCTTCTACCTAGCGTCCATAGCTCAGAGGCAGAATTCGCCGACTGACGCAAATTCGGTCGGGTTTCAATCCTGGGTAAGAAGCAATCGGATGTCTAACCGTACTGATGAGCTGTGATACAGCGGAACTGATCTGTCTGCGGATGACTATATATATATATATATATATACAAGCAAATAAGCACTACATACAGACAAGCATTAATAAGGAATCGATTTGACACTCTATTCGTTTAATAAACAGGACCCTTTTGTAAAATAATTTAAAAATCGACATTTCTTATTTTGGCAATTTTCCTGATTTGAAGAAGTTCAACTGAATGCTATATTTCAAAAACTTATTACCAGAAATATCCCCATGTTTTCTACAAGCTAACCCGTCACGTTCAGTTGTACCAAACAACGGAAAGGCTCAATATACATATAGATAAAAATGCATAGAATGGGATGGTATAGATTTCAAACAGTGCTTTGCAAGAAAAATAGTTGGAGTGCAACTTTGTCTTAAGAATATGGAATCACATTTAAATACCTTGTTCTTCTGGTCAAGGCAGAAAAAATTAGCAGAAATATTATAATCGTAATAATAGACACGCCAAAGCAAACATTTATGACTCAGATCGAATTTTAAAGTAATAATTTTGAACAATGGAACGACATTTCGTTTGATTCAGGTGTTCGTTCTTAATTTGAACTTTCCAAAATTGATCTTTTTCAAAAAAGCAAACAAAATGACTTTTTATACGAATTCATTTCCTCACACCCTGTAGTTTTTTGGTTTTGCTGTTGTTGTAAAGTCTGCATTGCTAACTGTAAACAGAAATATATGTCAACGTTTCGATGGTGAGAATAAACTTAAATTTCGGTTTTTATTTCATTTCTTTTTTCTTTTGACCTTTCTAGAAGTAGAGAAGCATTTTCATTGATACTTGTAATAATACGCAGCGGTAATGATCTAAACATTTCTGTCGGTGGTAAAAAGAAGCGTCGAATTCAGATAGCACACCTTCACTGTTTACAGGTCTGCATACATTTAATTATATATATATATATATATATATATATATATATATAGATATAGATATATTTGAAATGATTTGTTTGAACATTATTTTTGTTCGATACTCGTATCTAAATAGATATTCTGTTTATAATCAAACATTATTATATATTTATTTCTAACGGCCTAATTATTTACGATAAATTTTTGTTACAAAAATGTGTGTCATTCGGTAGGAGTAGCGTTAGAATTTTATGGAATAATCTAGGACGTTCATTACTTAAAGGTGTTAGATATCTTGATTGTCAGTTCATCCCAAGGCGTCGCACTAACAGTACCGTAGAATACCAAAGTAAATATAGCTGTCTAAAGATCTTAAAGATCGAATTATCTCTGGACATAAAGAAAAAAGCTATCGTAGGATTTCTAAAGACCCATGTATACCTGTGAGCACTGTTGGGTATATAATTAAGAAATGGAAATCCTTCGGTACACATGAAAATATGCCAAGAACAGATGCACCGCAAAAATATCACAAAAATGTTCACGGAAAATAGTACGACGAATAAAAAATGACTCTTTTGTGACGTTCAAAAAGATCTCAGAAATGAGGAAACTCACGTATGCAAGGGGGCCATAAGTTCTGAACTTCACCGACAGCAATTAAAATCTCGCACTCCTGGCAATACCTTATTGCTAAAAAAAAAACCTCATTTAAAATCCAGACATGAATTTGCCAAAACTAATTTACAAAAGCATGATGACTATTATAAGCAAATTTTATGGTCTGATGAAAGCAATATTGAACTTTATGGCCACAACGATGCTACCCCTGTTTGGAGAAAGGATGGAACAGCCTTCAATCAAATGACTATATCCCTACTGTGAAGCACGTAGGCGGTAGCATTATACCACTGGGGATACTTTGCATATAATGGTGCGGGACAACTGAAAATTATTGAGGGCACAATGAATGCAACCAAATATATTTAGAAGATTTCAGAAGATTGCTTGCAGTCATCAGTTGAGAAATTAGAACTTGGACCAGATTGGATTTTTCAATAGGACAATGATGCAAAACATACTGCCAAAGCAACACGTGCATGGCTTCAAAACAATAGCATCAACGTGTTGACATGGCCCAGCCAATCGCCGGACATGAATCCTATCGAGAATCTTTGGGGAACACTGAAGAATCAGAATCAGATTCGTGAAAGGCGCCCAAAGAGTGAGCTAAAATTCCCACCAAATCATGCCAGGCTCTTGTAGAGAGCTACAGGAACAGACTGAGAGCTGTGGTTGCAAATGAAGGAAAACCAAATAAATATTAAACACATTTAAAGTATAATTTATATCATATCGAATTACTTTTTTCACTACCTGTTTTAATAATTTGTACATAAAATATATGTACGTATCAAATAATTTATGTTTGCTGTTTATTTGCATTTATAATTTCTTTACGAATATATTGTGAAATTTAGACAATTAAAAGAGAGAATTTGATCAGAGTACAATTAAACAACATTTCTCAGAAAAACATAACCATGTAGGTAATATCACAAAGATTTTAGTCAACAATACAATAATCCTCACTCATGCACACAGTAAAAAAAACCTTCAGATATTGGAGGCCATCTACATTAAATCCAAACAACCCACACTTAATAAAATCACGTTTAAATCTGGTCATAACACATTGCATTGCATCTAAATATATGATTCTGTTATCATTTCGAGCTCTCACGCGGTGTGACGTCATAGAACCGCATTACAAATTTGCGAACTGCGTTTGCTATTTTTGGTAACTATTGCCGTTGCTTAGCAAAGTTTTATGTCAACACATGATAAAATCGTCGCTGATGGTGGATGTTTTTGTGTTAACGTTCGTGTAACCTCTCTGAAGATGGCTCATGTGAGCAGAAATCTTATAACCAACTTAATAAAAATTTATCCAAATGTTGGAGAATTTTTGTTTTTATTTTTAACTGAAATTAAAGCTAAAATACGATGTTTAGAACGGCTCATGATTAAATATAATAAACATTCATTGTCTCTTATATTTAACAGTATATGTTTACAAAATTATCTGCTGCCTCGATACACTAAATATATATATATATATATATATATATATATATATGTGTGTGTGTGTGTGTGTGTGTGTGTGTGTGTGTGTGTGTGTGTGTGTTGTGTGTTGTGTGTGTGTGTGTGTAACAAAAGATCTCGGCATAATCAAGATGTGACTTTTTCAAATTCATCTTATGTTCGGTCTTTTAGTTAGATTTTCAGAAATTGCTGGGTTCGAGAACAGCTTGTTCTGTGTTTTTCACGCTTCTATGTGTTCGCCTTTCTGCCATCTCTTGGTTTGTTTTTTTATCTCTCTTTTTATATCTAGAGACTATATTTTAATATTTTCGGTTCAGTTTGCTTTCATTAGTTATTGTTGTTCCTACATTTTAACGTTTGTTAGTATTTTAGTATAGTGTGTTCGTAAAATTTAATTAATCGATGTGATAGTCTGTCAGGAGATTTTACCATATCAAGTACAGAGTAATAAAAATTATCCAGCATCAAAGCCTCTGATCGAGAGATTGAAGTTTCTGAGGATCGGGTTGGTACCAAATTTTAGGTTCCCAGCTGTAGGTACAAGTTGAAAACCCAAACAAAACACTATGAACTATAAAAATACAATTTTATAGAAAATATACCAACAACACAATTTTCTGTAAAAAATCAAAACAATACCTATTTATAGTAAAACTAGCACAAATAAAATATTAAACCAACATGGCCAGGAGTAAACCTAATTTGTTCAATTGGGTTCAAAATATATTAAGTTGAAACCATAAGATTTTTCAAATTATTTAAATTTAGACATTACATAACCCGTAGAATTTGATATTCCGCCAAAAAGCCCAACCTACTAAACAAACGATAGGAATAAACTTTTTAATGACATTAAGCCATATAATATCCGATAATTTCTTTTATGAAACTGTATTCCAAAATATAATTTCAAGAAAACTAATCCATATCATCCCCTTTAATAATTATGTCTACACAAGCATGTATATGCACAAAAACAGAGTATAATCTACCACACATTTAATTGTGAAAGCAGAATAACATATCATATTTTATTACTTCAAACATCCCAAGAAAATTAAATTTTGGCATTAAATAACCCATAAGCAATTGAATCGGTTGTAATCTATCACTCAAAACAGTTTTTTATCGGAAAATAGTTTTCTTAAGCGCACTTATTTTCTAATTAAAATAACTGATGGAAGTTTCCTTCACTGGAATCCATTTTCTACCTGTGAAATTTTATTTTATAATCATTTCACCTTAAGCAAGGCAGCATTGTCACTAGCGCACAGGGGCTTACAGAGAGAGAGAGAGAGGGAAAGAAAAAAGAATAAAGAACAAGAGATGAATAAAATTTTGAGAGGTAGATGGGATTTAGGGAGATATAATATGGTAACTGCCGTTATGTTTAAACTTTTGAAGATTGTAGTTATCAGGGAGTCAAGTATATAGAAGGGAGTTCCATAGACAGAATGTGCGAGAAAATAAACTGAAAGAGTAGAAGTGGCGGTTACATTTTAGCATTTTGGCGGTGAGACATAAATGCCAATCTGAAAGTACGAGCAAATCAATGTGGTCAGGTAACCAAAGAAAAAAGCTCGTCAGAGCAGAAGCCGTAAAAATATTTGTACAAAAGACAGATGGAAACCACATCTCATCGGGGAGAAAGTGACTGAAGGTGAGACACTAAGTCAGGATCGATTAAGTTTCAGATCTCTGGATTTTGTCGAAAATCTTCAGATGAATAACAAACCAGATAAAGCAACAGTATTCAATACATGGACGAATGATAGATTTACAAATGTGCAAGATAGATTCGGAATGGAAATTTTTTTCTGGCACAACAGAGTAACCCAAACTTCCTCGCGGTAGAAGAAGCTATAGATTCAATGTTGTCATTCCACGAGATCATTTGAGAAAACGAGACCAAAGAGGTGCCGTGTGTTACTTTATAGAAGACTAGCGTCATCCATACTGATGGAACGTAAAAAACGTTTCTCTGTGATGGGTAAAGAAGAGCAGCTTCGTCGTTAAAGTATTAGAATTTACGAAGCCATTTCTTACTCCACTTCCTCACAAAATGGAGGTCATTTTCCAAAGCACCAGCGAGATTTACTTTGTCAGACTTTGGCAGAACTGGTATATCTAATAATTTAGATGCTTCTAAACGGGTATGAGGACATCTGTATGAGAGCCTTCTTCTCAAGAGTTTTTATATTCACGTACTTGCTTTATTGGATAAAACAATACTTATTTGTATGTTCGAATTTATTATCTCATATTTCTGATGACAATTCTATACACTGGGATATTTGAACTATTAGATTTTTTAAATACAATATGTTAAATTAGAAGCAATGATCAAGGATCGAACTTGTTTGAACGATGCTGATCAGTCAGACCAACCGCCATTCGAACTTGCTTTATCCTTTATGTTTAACAGTAGTCATAACCGTCGATTTGTAAGCTGCCGAGTATATAGCCTCAATCTGTTCACTTAGACTCCACTGAGAACATCAGAAAATGAGTCGATCGGCAATCTCGACGATCGATTTTGCGAAATCAAATCGATTACGTAGAGCTGAGATCTACTGGTTGATCAGCCAAGCCGAGTGTGATGTAGATTCGTTTCGGATTTATCGGTGCAGAAAACGACAACGAGTCACATGCATGGCTGATCCGAAAAAGAGAAAATAAGTCGGGGAGCGGGAGAGAGATAGATAGAGAGAGAGAGAGAGAGAGAGAGAGAGAGAAAGGAATGGAGAGAGAGAGGAGGGTCTAGATTGCTTCTTGGAAGAAGCTTAGAAATCAATTCGTATAATTAATTCAGCAGCTTGTCTTGTGGCTGACGTAGTTACATGCTTAACACCGGTGATAATTTTCAGGAATAGAGTCTAGAATTTGACTTCACTGTAAGTTGGCCTTGCTATAACTTAAACTCTATTAGTCTTAATATTTTGCGGAAATACGTTACTAAAGAATAAATTCTATATTTAAAAAAGTGAACTTCGGAAAGTAACAGTGCTATAATGTGATCCTTTCTGGTTGTTACAAAGGGCAAAATGATTTACAGTCTTCGGTCCTTAAAATGTGCTTTAAACCCTTGACATTATACAGTACTAAGGTGATTAACTTAAGACACTCTCTTCCTCCATGTGAAGAAAATGAGTTTACAATTTTCAAATTTACTATCGGATGGCATCCGATCTTAGATACGAGCACAACTTGCTAATGCTGATTTTATAGACAGTGAAGAAACCCGCCGATTATTGGTTTTTAATTGTAGAAATTTGGACTTATAATAAAATTGTGGCTTACGTTTGGATTTATAAGACAGTGATGTATCGTAACAAATAACATTATCACAGAAGTAAAGATTTACATAGGCGTCACAAAAACAACTTTTAAATAAAAATGTAAGAACCACAAAATTTCATTTAAAATTGAAAAATGCATAAACAACAAAATCCTATCAACATGGAGCCAAAAAAATAATATCCTCAATAAAATGAAATTGAAAATCCCAAAAAGGTAGCCCCACAAATTATAAATAGCAAAAATTGTAATATTTTATAGGGGAAAATGTAACAATAATTAATTTGGAAGAACAGAACAAACTCTTAAACAAGAAAAACGAAATAATGGGTAGATGTAGAAATCGAGGTAAATACTTACTTTGCAAGCCTAAACACTAATTAAAACTAAATATATAGATAAAATAGGTACAAGTTAAACTTTAAATTAATAATCAAATGAAATAAATATAAACCATAATCTTATTATAAATCCAACGTTTTACAATTAACAAACCAAAACCAAGTCCAAAATTAATTAGAAAATTATGAAATGTAATCCTACACAATATTAATAAAAAAGTAAATTGTGCTTAGACAAAATACAAACAATAATCAATTCCGAAAAAGAAAAAAAAACAAACAAAAAACAAGCAAAATATAGTCTTGAACAAGAAAATTGACTAATCGGTAAATTCATGCACATAAGCAAACACAAAAACATATACTTAATTTACCATGAAACGAGGTGGCCAAACAATTGAGACTACATCAGTGGCGAGCACAGGAGTCGGCGTTATACTAGATAAGGATACAAGAAAATGCGTCATAGAAGAGAAGGTGAAACGGTCAACGATTCCGGACTAGAACAGCGCAATAGCCGTGCTGAGAAATTGGTTCAATGGTGCCCAGTGAATGACCAGATAATAACCAACACCTGGTTCCAAGAGCACCAAGACTATGCATATGGAGAAAGTCCAGGAGGAGAAACTAAGAACCAAACTGACTACATTACTGTCAACAAGACATTCAGAAATGCAGTTCTTCATTGCAAAGCCTACCCAAGTGCGGACGGCTGAAGTTTGCATACAACGTGTCAGTTGTATGCAAACTAAGGAAAAAACTAAGGAGATTAAAGAAATCTAACACAGCCCTAAAACTGCAGTAAAATAGACTCATGAATAGCCTGAAACTGCAGGAAATATAAATGGAGAGCGTGAAAACGATATACAAAAGACCAATTGGAAATGGAAGCTCAAAACGGGACGTACTAAGAGTGCTCTGGTGACATCGGCGAACGACATTATTCCAAAAGAAAAATGCATGTCGGAGGAAAAACGAGTGGTACACCGAAGAGATTCTTGACCTGATGCTAAAGAGATAGAAAATGATACCAAGATATGTAACGGAATACAAGAGACTACACAAGAAAATACGGATCAGATGCAGACAGGCTAAAGAAAGATAGTTCAAAGAAAAATGAGCCCAAATTAGAGAGACTGAGCACAACCAATAATAGAGACTTGCATAAAAAAATAAAGGAACTGACAGGGCAAAGAACATGCTCAGCAACAGGATGTATAAAATCAAAGAAGAGCACATTAATATTAGAATAAGAAAAAATGCTTCAGAGATGGAACGAGTACATCGAAGATCTCTTCCACGACAAGAGAGAGTAACCAGCAATGTACAAAATTATGGATGGACCAGAAATATTAAAAACCGAAGTGGAATCGGCAATGGCCAAATTAAGAATAAACAAAGCAGCGGAACCAGATGGTATTGTAATAGAGATGTTGATGTTCCTAGAAAGATTTGGCGTAGACAGAATAACGGGAATAATAAACGAAATCAACAGCAGCGTCAATATACCGGAGAACCTAATCAGGTCAATTTTTATAACATTACCTAAGAAACCAGGTGCAAAGAAATGTGAGCTCTATCGAACAATCAGTTTGATGAGCCACATAACAAAACTCATCATCCGGATTCTGATGAGCAGAGCGCACAGTAGAATCGACCCATGTGATGTGTTGGAAAGGATGCAAACAAGAAGAAAACTCAAACTAAATATCGGTAAGAGACAAGTGAGGTTTCTGGGACATAATGAGAAAGTAGGGCATAGAGAACTTAATACTCACAGGTGGGTTAAAGGTAAAAAGAGACGGGAAAGCAGCGCGAGACGTACATATTAGGTCTGAGCAAATAGATGGCGGATCGGGGCTTAGAAATACCAAAAGAAAAAAATATTGAGAGCAACAAGAAACAGAGCAAAGAAGTCCATGATCGCCAACGCCCTGAATGGGCACGGCACATGAAGAAAAATGCATTAATTAAAATAAACAGATAAACATAAAGTGAGTATAACAAACTTTAAACTAGTAAACAGTAAATAGTTAAATAAATAGTAAACAGTAAATAGTTAGTAAATAGTTAATAAACTAGTAAACTTTAAACTAGTAAACAGAATAAATAATAAAAACCCAACTACAAATAAAATTGCTAATTATTACAACACAGAAAAACTTATGTGTGTGTGTATATGTACATGCATGTATATGCATACACATTGTTATGTGTGTAGGCGTGTATATATGAATCCGTATATATGTATATATGCTTGTGTTAGAGGCCGTATATACATATATGTGTGCGTATGCACGTATGCAAAAGCATTAATATTTAAGCATTAAAATACAATGACAGTTTTAAGGACAATAAAAACAAGTCAATACAGGAGAAAGAAAATGAAGAATAAAACAGAAAAAAAGAAAAAAAAAGCTAAAAAGAGACGAAGAATGACTCTAACAGCAAGCAACTGCTAAACCAGGAAATACAGAGACCAGCGTAAACGCACACAAATTAAAAATTTACAACAGTATAAAAGGCAGGAACTTGGAAACATTAACAGTAAATCGGAAAATCCCCTGAAGAGTGGACCGCCTACAAAACTCTGGTGTCGGGATTTTAAAAGTAACATCAATCATCTAAGTGACAACATTATACTTTTATTAATTCTATTAATAGTCAATCTTTGATACCGCGCACTTTATTGAAACAGCTGCTTGCTTAATTGCCTTTCTATCAGTATTCCACTGACTGTCAGCAGTTTTGTCTTCACGCAATAGAACATTACAAATTAGCACATAGAAAAGAATTTACACAGCAAAAGTTGTAAAATCAAAATCCATCTGTAATTTGCTTGCTTAATTACGTAATTGCCTATGCGAGTCCTTGAATGGGAATTGCCTGGCAGGCTTCAGAATTATTTATTTATATCAATACCCCACCATATATATATATATATATATATATATATATATATATATATATATAAAGAAAGAAACAGACAGACGCATTATTATACTTTTCTTTAAAACTGAGATCATATTGTTTGATTTGAGTTCGTCTTGAAAAGTAGACCCAGATGAAAAGCACGTTCGTGTTCTTTCAATTCATATGTATTTTGACATAAATGATTTCGGCGGAATAACAAAATTTAATTAGCGGAGTAAAATTTGATCACATAATTCAATAAACCCTCATTCATCTCTTTTGTTTAAATAAAAATACAGTCAAATAATAATAATAAAAATAAAGCTAGATAACGCATACAACTTCAAAATATTCCAAGATAAAATATTTCGCCTTCTTCTCTTTCATTCAATCAGATTTCCTAGAATCAAATGAATTTCGACCAGTTCTATTTTGTAAGACCAAACAACAATTTTCTCAAAA
The DNA here is from genome assembly GCA_037127315.1 of Ascarosepion bandense. Classification (NCBI taxonomy): domain Eukaryota; kingdom Metazoa; phylum Mollusca; class Cephalopoda; order Sepiida; family Sepiidae; genus Ascarosepion; species Ascarosepion bandense. Next base: position 601,082 of record JBBBDQ010002149.1, read on the forward strand.
GGTTGTTGCATTATTATGGATGTCATCAAAGCTTATTTTCTGGTAGTTAACAGTATTTAACTTATTTAGACTATTGTTTTCATTTTTTGTTACCATACTTCCGACGTTTCGGCCGTTATACGCTCCAGTCTTCTTCAGGTGCTAGGAACTTTGAACTGAACCCTTTATTACAATCACTAGAATATGAACTTCATTCCCTGCATAGTAGTGCTACTAACCCTATAAGTTACTTGTTCACCACTGCTGAAAGTCTGGTATTGAACTCACAACTTTTTGGATCAAGTCACAGGAACTAACCAACGTCTATATACAATGGGCATGTGTCCTTAAGCCGAACTGTCGTACAAATGACAAAAAAGATGAAGGCAATAGTCCGAATAATTTAAATACTGTAATTGCTACCTCATTTATGTTGGTCAGTTCTAAATCTTTGCCATATGTTTTCGATGGAGAGGGTTCAGCAGCTACACAGTATCTATGTTACTGTCTTAATATATATATTCTTGTTGATTTTCTCGTCTGTTTTGTTTCATAATCATGTGGAAACACCCATAACCAAACCATATGATTTGATGCAAACTTAGAATGACATTATGAGACACTTTTATTTTTCTTATTTTTTGGAAAACGAAAATTCAATCAAATCTTACTAGAAAGGGTTCACAGGCAAGCATGGAATTCCAGCTAGCAACAACACTGTGCGCTATTCTACTATGTTTTCCATGGAAAGTACGTTTTTGCAGGAATAAGTTGCTAGCACCTTGGCAAACAGCATTTAGTTAAAGTTGTACGGCTAAGTATTTTAACGATGTGATATGGGGATGTCTACGTATGATTTATTACCTTAGAAGACGCCATAAACCTATTCAATCAGTAACTAAAGAATGAATATTCGTCAGAATATGAAAATAAGAAAACCGTATAATTTTCACAGGTACTTGTGGTTATTGTTATTGCTGTTGTTGTTGTAACTCTAAAAGTTTAGTGCGTTAGTAATCACCAAAACAGAAGTCAGGAATAATAATATATCAAATACAAGACTCGTACGCTGCGTGAAGTAGATACATTGCTAGTGAACTGCTCGTCAGCATAAGCATTCTACTCTACTACCAATAGTATTCACATATTTAAGAGGGTAGGGACATTCAATTCCTATATACAGGTAGGCTTACTATTATTATTATTATTATGTCATTTTTCATCATATTTCGATTTCTGCTTTGGTCACACTACCTACCAAGTCTGCGGGAAGACCTAAGGCAGGTCGTGGTGTGTCGTTATGGCTCCATGTTTTTTCTATCTCCCCTATCATCCCTAGCATTACATAGACAAAGTTCTCCTTAGTGTGTGGCTGTACTTAACAAGACAATTTTTGTATATCTCTTAAGCTGGGGTTTCCAGGGATTCTTTCATTGTGTTGTTTTGTTATTATTATTATTATTATTATTATTATTCCTTCTATGTACAGACCTACATTCTAAGTAGGTATATGTTTATCCCGGGAGAAAAAGGTAACACCCTGCCTGGTCACAATTCAGTCCGTTGGTGATAAAACTTGAGTGCCCTCTCCAGGGAGCCGGCCTAGGTAATGGTATATATATAGGCTGCGCGCTGTCCAGACTATATGGTCGCCTTCTTGGCCGTAGCGACAAGAACTGAAGGAATTCAGGGCATTACTATTGTGGACGTCTTGACTACAAGAGTTTTAAGTATGCGAATCGTATCAAGAAAATTCTCAGGATGAGTGTTGCATATTGATTTGCTTACTGGCTGTCGTTACTTCAATTCGCATTATCAACCACAATTATTAAGCACTTGCTTACCTCCTGATTGGATAACCGATTTTTCTCATTTATTTTTGTTGTTGTTGCTGCTTTTGCTGTTGCTGAAGTTTGTTGTTGTTGTTGCCGTTGTTGTTGTTGTTGTTATTTGGCTTCTTCTTCTTCTTCTCCTTCTATGCTTGTCTCACTTCATACGGCAACCACCCACTTTTTAAATCCAAAATTTTCTACATCGTTTTTAGACCTTCGGATTAAAGGGAAAAATAAGAGCTTTTACTACTAGAAATCCTAACCACATTTTCTCATTCTTCTCTCATCTCTTTTCTCCCTTTACCCCGCCAACGAAGCAGGAAGAAAATAAACCCGATTATTCCTTTGTTAGGTGATCATGTTTTTTTTTATGTATGTATATGATTTTTGTTTCCTATTTCATTTTTTTTTTTTCGGTTGGGGTAATTCGCTTTCCTCCTCTCTGGTAGAGACGCCTACTCTTAAAAGCTCTCTTATCTTTCGAGTCTAATCCAGACTTCACCTGCGCAACTGTGGGCGTCACGCCTCCACGTCATCCACATTATATATTCAGTGTAATTGAAAATCAGCGAAACACTGCATCGTTCTCTCATGACGTAAGCTTTCCACTTCTCATTGTAGACCAGAAAATATAACAATCTCTTTGCAATTAAAACATTAAGGTCACGAGTTCTGTAAAATCGATCTCTCAGCGCTTAACACGCGTTTGATTATTATTCTGGCAAAAAATTATTTCTCTTTTTCAAGTTCTGGACATCATTCAAGATCTATAATATCATTAACTCTGAACTTAACAAAGGAACAAGAAACTGAATAAACTAAACATGATTATTAGAACCCCGACTAAAAACTATATCCAAAATATCATTATTCATTGTAAGGTGTAAATATCAGGCTACCTAACATTAAACTGTCTGCCGCAGGGTCGGATCATTGACGATTAAACCGATTCTTCAACCAGGTAGAATCTTTGAGCGAGGATAAAATAATAATAATAATAATAATAATAATAATAATAATAATAGAAGATGTAACCATTCTATGGGATTACACCATCTACACAGACAAAAAAATTGAAGCAAACAAGCCAGACATTATTGTTAAAAACCAGAAGGAGAAAACTTGTCTATTAATTGATATGGCTTGTCCAGCGGATTGTAACATAGCAATCAAGAAATTTGAAAAACTGTCAAAATATAAAGACCTGGAAATTGAAATAGAAAAAAATGTGGAAATTGAAAACAAGAGTTGTGCCAGTGATAGTAGGTGCACTTGGAATGATAAAAAATGGAACAAAACAACACATTGAAAGAATCCCTGGAAACCCCAGCTTAAGAGATATACAAAAAATGGTCTTATTAAGTACAGCCCACACACTAAGGAAAACTTTATCTATGTAATGCTAGGGATGATAGGGAAGATAGAAAAACATGAAATGGAGCCATAACAACACGCCACTACCTGCCTTAGGTCTCCCCGCAGACTTGGTTGGTAGTGAGACCAAAGCAGAAATCGAAATATGATGAAAAATGACATAATAATAATAATAAAGACAGATATTTTTCAATGGTTAAACTCTAAAATATATTTGCGCATGTTTATATGCATACATGTTTTCGAATTTCTTTCAACAGGCTTATAATCACTACCGAAAGACGATTGTAAAATTCTATAATCATTTCACCCCCAGTAAAACAGGACAACCACTGGTGCTCAGTGGGTCACAGCGAGAGAAGAAAAAAAACAAGAAACAGGTACAGGGGGATGTCGACGAAAAGGATATGAGATAGAAAATAGCAATTAACATTGCATTTGAATTTTTGGAGATTGTATCTATCAGGGAAGCAAGCAAACATTGACGAGACAACAAACGGAAAGCGAGAGAAAAATAACGATAAGAGTAGAAAAAGCGGTTGCATTTAACTATTTCGACATAAAAGTGTGGAACGTTGATGCCAGTCTTATAGCACGACTAAATACATGTGGTCGCAGAACCAGGAAAAAATCGTCCGGTCAGTAGCCATGTAGAAAAGATAAAGGAAACCACATTAGCTCAGTGAGAAAGTCAAAACAGATTATATTGCAGATCCTTCTTTGGATTTTGTCGGGAACCTCAAGATGAATGGCAGGAGCACCTGACCATATACGCCAACAGTATTTAATGGACGGAAGAATAGTAGATTTTTAAATGTATTAAATGGATTACAATTAGAAAAAATCGACTTGTCCCCACACATTGACCTACATTTCCTAGCGGTAGAACGCAGCTATGGATTCGATGCAGTCTTTCTATTTGAGAAAGTAATGTCAAAGAGGGAAAGTGCGTTGCTCTCTAGAAGACTAGCGTTAGCCATTCTGGAGAACGTTTCTCTATGGCAGTTAAAGAAGAGTAATTTCGTTTTGTAGGCATTAAAACTGACGATCCGTTACCTACCCTATGCAATCAGAGGTCCTTTTGAATGGTAGCTGTCAGATTTGCTTTCTCAGCCTTGGAAGATTTCTTGAGAAGGGAATAAATGCTGGAAAATAAAATAAACAATAAAGAAATGAATACCTTTGTAAGATGCCTTGAAGATTTCCTTTGTATTGCTAAAAATGTCATAAATATTGGTTTGGCACTCTAACCCCTCCTGACCCCCAAATTACATTGTGTGCGCTAACTGGAGGTGAGTTACTCGCACCTGAGTCTGCAGCTGTTCGCTTCCGTTCCGCCGCAGGTGATTGAAAATGTCAAGTGATCAGTCGACAATCTTTCAGCTTCCTGGCTACGTTGTGATTTTTTATATGAGAGGAAATTACAGAACTGCAAAGAAAGGACGGTTGACTTTGTACTGCCTTCTCAACAACTGAAATCAATAGGTGGTTGGTTGCATATGCAGGCAAGAACAAAAAGAAACAACCTTGAATCAGCGAAGGTCACTCTGTGTGGACTAATGATTATATTGTAATTCACTGTATATCAAGAGAGAGAGAGAGAATAGTAAAAATAGAAATAAAATAGATTCCAACTTTTTCAGTGCCCACAAACTACTGTTGCTATGTCTGTTGTTGTTGTTCTTAGAAGTAATACAGTCTTCTTGTTTCTCTGCCTATAAGCTGTGTTCATGCCACTAGCGTGTGGAAGAGAGGAAGAGAGAGAGATAGAATTTTCCGAGCCTTTCACTTCACGCTGTTTTCATCTGGTTGACCTACCTCTGCTGACGATTTGAGTTTCTTTGCTTATTTTCAAATCCCTTTTGATTATGTTGAAATTGTTTCAATATGTCGCGGAGTGGGAAGATCATTGGAATGACTTTCCTTTAAAATATAACGTCAACTTCATTTGTCTCGTTCAGCTCAATTGCGTACAATTATCATCATGCCGGATCTACTTTGTTGACTTTATACATTAACCTGACAGCATTAATTACAATTACATCCTTACGTGGGTGATCTTTTTCAAAAATTTACAAATATTTTTTTTTCATTTCGGTCGATCGTTTATTTTCTTTATGTGAGAGAGGTTAAGGGGAGAACAACAGACAATGAAGAAGAAGGAAGAACCAGGTTTCTCTCCCCTCGCAGGCCATCTGTGTTTTTTATATAACAATTATCATATCAGTTGACGTCCCCCGTAAGTGTTTCGCCTCTCTACCTCTCTCGGCCACCCTAACGTTTATTTTGTTCCTCCTCACTCTTTCTCAGCCCCTCCTAAGAAAAGAAACAAACTGATTTTCCTGAAAAGAAAAAGAATATATACACACAGATATATTCCAAATATCTATTCATGGTTTCGAATCCAGGGTCAGTCGATATCCGTGAATAAGAAACATTTACAGTGTTACATTTGAATTAATCAAATAACTAGTGCAATTAATGTTTTAAAAATCTATCAGTGTTAAAAATAAAACCTATCAAATGACACAGGAACCTTCTCTCAGTTTCAACAGTCATTCAGGTCGATGGGGAAGATTGAATTCCAGAGGTATGTATGAGGCCGGTGCGGCATTATTCGTTGAACGGCCACGTTTTCCCTTCAACGTTTTGTGATTAATGTGAACCTTCAAGAAGAAGGATATTGGTCATGATTTAACCAGAAGTAATATAGGTTTCACCAGGTCTATTTGCCGGACGAACATTTCACATTAATAAAGACCTCTCTAGGTTTCAATGCAGATATGTGGAAGGAACTTGTCAGTGACTCAGCTATGCAATGAACTCTATGACCACATCGGGTTTGAGGATAATGATTGTAAGGTGATTTTTACATTTTAAATCCTTCTATCAGCTGGATAAAATGGTGTATACCTTCTGATGATAAATAATTGAATCATAATGAACTCGGCGAGAATATGCTTGAACCAAATTTTGACTATCCTCTTCACATTGATAAATATCGAAATATAAGTTGGACCCAGTTTTTTCACGGTTATAAAATCGACGATCTTTTCCACTTCAAAATGACAGACATCAACATTTCATTTATAAAATATAGAATTATATTTTATTTGCTCTTTTTCGGTGATTTAGTCATATTGTGAAGTGGATGGGTTGGATCTAATAGGATTAGGCACATACGAATATCAGGACAGCTGGTGTTGCGTCCGGCTAGATGACTTCTTCATCTCTGTCTGCAACTCTGTGACAGCTGACATCACATAAATTATTTTTCCTATTTTGACACCTGACACATTGCACTTCCAGTGCATTCTCACTTATATCAGGCGCTGAGTTTCTTGACCCTGGGCGTTAAAACAAAATTCTAGCTAACCGCCTGTGTTCTACACCTTCAATGGCATCTTTCTGCGTCGTCTGGTGCAAAATATACCTCTTGGCATAATTTCACACAGACCAAAATATTTTATAACAATTCGGCAAAACCCTATCATTTTCACTGGCAATCATGGAAGACTTTTAGCATTATTCCACACTGACCCAACGAACACACAACACTGCTTCAATGCTTATTTTTTAAATGTTAACTCATGAACATTTTAAGAGCTATTTTTTTAATCCAAACCTGTCCACAAGACCCAAGTAACTGTACAACCATTTACATAATATGACATATAAAAAAGAATCATCAAAAATACATGCAAAAATAACAAAAAATATATATCAAAGTTAACCTTATTTTCTCTCCACGGTGTGCGCATGTGCCTTCCTTGTTAATTTTCTGGACATAAACTCTAAGTTAGTCTCTTAAATTAGGCATAACAATGAATCAGGCCAAAACACGGTTTGCATAAAAAATGTTTTCCTTTTCTTCAATTTATTTCTTTTTCTTTCTTTTTACTTTTTAACTTTCAGTGAGTAGGTCACCCGTTCAGACATACTGAATCACGACTTAATAGTGGGATAATAGTGCCAAAACAATTACGGCCTGTTATCAGCCCGACTGCTCTCTGCAACTGCTAACTCAACAACTCTCAACTCTGTGAAAGCTGACACCTGGAGCGCTTGGTGAACTCTGTTCTACCTCTGGAACTAATTGTTTTTGACTCTAATTAGTCAAAACAAAATCCAGCCTGATACCTTTCGTACTCAGAGATATCTTTTGGCATCCAGCAGATCTTGAATACATTTCTTGGCAAACTTTCACACCGACCAATATATTATATAACATTTCGACAAAATCTTATCATTTTCACTGACAATAATGAATGCCTTTTACTATTATTCCACACCGACCTAACGAATATACAAAAAACAAAAAAAAATGTTTCTATCATTCCAAATCTCAAAAGCTGGTAAGATGCTCGTTTTCCTTTGTTCTTGTTTTTTTGTTACTTTTTGTTATTTTTTTTTTTTTTTAGTTTAAGGAAGTACCTTAATCTAAGAAAAAGCCGACCGGTCAAGAAATGGAGTATCGCTAGCCAATACATTTTCGTTATTTCTGGCAGTATTTGTATACTATGTCAGAAAAACGATACGTCTTTGAAAGCTAATCACGAGTCGACCCATTTCATAAGAATGAAAATGCTGCTCAGCTAAGCCATCGAGCGGAACAAATGATAATCGGACAGGGCAATATCTGAGTATGGCTGGTGTGGTTAGACTTAAGCATTTCCAAGTAGGTTTTCACCATTTTTACAGCATGTGACCTCGTATAATGGTCATTTTTGTTCAATGCTTGGCTCATCAGTTGTAGTCGATAGCAATCTCCTATGATGGTTTCGATTGGTTTGAGCAGCTCATAATAAACAACAAGAACCTTATGCAGAGCAGAAGCTTCGAACTATGGATATTCTGCTTTGCTACCGATGGCCGGGCTTACACTCACACTCTTCCACGCATAGGGTTATTGTAGTGTATCCACTTTTCATGGTCACCGTAATTCTCATCAAGAATTCTGTGTGCTTCGGCTGCAGATTTCTTTTGAATAAAGTAGTTCCGCAAACTACACCTCAAATAAACCTTCTTTATCACAAAATCCGACATGTTTCACGCTTTAAAAACAAATTTGTTTATACTTCGGTGAAATGACATATACTGAATTTTAGTCTTGCTTATAGTAATTCCTTATAGATGCGTTACCACCTAAAATTACACGCACGCAGCTCTAGGGACTCCATCTTTTGGAAAACAACGGGTACCTTTTCAATAAATTTCGCATTTCTCGTGGTTTAAAGTACTTTTCATCCAAACAATATAATCACTAGAGAAATATTCCGTCTTTGTTTCAATTAATTATTCGAGAATTTTTTATAATGGCTTCAAATTATTTGCAACCGACGACAAAACAAAGAACCTGAAATTATAGTTCAAAGCTTGTGAGGTGTGGAGAAATTTCTGCATTATTTTTGCTGTGTTTATTCTCAAACTGCATGTTTATTTGATCAATAAGTTATTTTCTGTTTTATTTTGCTATTAAATCAAGTAAACCAATCATTGTCAATATTTGTAATAAGAATGTGCCGGGGCTCATTAACTTGTATTAATTCTTTTGAATCCCCTCCTCTACAAGAGAGAAAACATGTTTTCAGTTTAAAATTTCAAAAGCATGCCTGAATGTAGAAACGAATTTTCGCGTTTAATATATTCTCTCATGATAAATCCAGTCATGATAAATAAGCCAGTCAGTTAAGTGCCATATTTGATACTTGCTTCGGCGATCATGTCGCGAAAAATACATGACATCCTGGGAAGATTTTCTTCCAGTAATTTGTCATTACTTTCTGCGGTGGACTGGTTGCCAACCAAGGCTATGGAAAACAATCTGTTCTGCTATTTAACCCATATCTGGGGGAGAAGCGGCAAATTAATACCTTTCCCAGGAGTATTTGCGCATAATGGAATTCACCGAACTCAACTGGGATTCGAACACGGCTCTCCGATTTCTCGTTCCGAGTTGATACCCACTGCACCACAACGCACTCCAAGTAAGTAAATAAGTACCTTGTTGAAAAATGCCTTTTTTGCATTACATAAGACACTGGCAACAGAAAGAACACTTATACTGAGAATTAGGAAAAGACAGCTAATATCTTTTGAATACATAATGATAAAAGACGCTTCGCAAAACATAACCCTTGGTGGTCGTTCTGAGACCAATCGTGATAGGAAAAAGGTGGCAAACAATTTACCTTACGAATTTGTGCGATTGAAGCTAAACAGAAGCGAGATCTTTACCAAAAAGAGAATAGCTCCGAATAGTCACATTGGATAGGAAGTTGTGGAGAGCCATGATAGACTATCTTATGAAGAGACGCAGCATACAGAAGAAAAAGAAGACCATTTTTTAAAATTGTCTAAAATCTTACAGTGGTTTATTTATGAAATTTTATATGCACTTTTTTTCGCATTTCAAAACATCCCACGAGCTTGTAAATAATATCGACAAATGGCAGATTGCACAAGCAATAAAAAATAAATAAGTTTGTTAGACACTTCTAAAGTTTCCCTCACATTGTTGAATATGCCAGAAACCTTTGAAGCACTAAACTATCTGGTGCAATTAATTAAATAGAAGCCATAACATTAAAGAGACGTTGCAGCAAACAGAATAAGCTAACTTGTCGCCAAAATATAAATACACTAGTTCTCTTATGTAATGTGTCACTTCAGGACGTAAGTAATCTTGATTGTCCGCCACATCTTGTTCCATATAACACTCAGCAATACGTTACTTGGTTTTTATTTTCTGTAAGTTCAAAACAAAAAATAATAATAGTTACGGAGGTTAGCCGATCTTTTCTGTCAATCTTTTCGGCTTCCAGTATGTATTGTGAATGTTAATGTATCCATTTTTCTTCATTATGTTAATGGCAATGATAATGTTAGGTGTTTTCTGATATAAAAATATGCGGCATTTACTGACTGAGCAGTTATTGCCACTGTTGGTTCAAATTTATAATTTTTTCTATTGAAAAACAACAAGTCTAGCGAATATTATCGCTCTTTCCAGTACTGATGATTTCCTTCCTAAATTTTCGTTCGAAGTCGTGTGGAATAGCAACATCGTGAATTTGTCATTATTTTTTCTTCGAGTTACGTCTGCTATCCTTTTTATTCCTTGCTGTTGAAAGTATAAAAATGATGTATTTTTTTTATTTTCGGAAAGCACTGTGTCTATTCTCCGTTTTTTTTTCCAAAAAGCTAGTTGAGGCCATTTTGTAGAAACCTCGCGTTATTGTTAAAAGAAGGTTGCTGTATAATTTTCGACTGTCAAACGTTTTACTTAAATTGTGTAACAATGGGGAAAAATGAGTATCCGTAAAAAGCAAGTCAAGAGAATGTGATGCATTATTTCCCGTTTACCAAAATCGGTCGTTTTTATCAGTAGTCGATTTAAAATTGGGGACTTAGTCTCAATATTTCTTCGCAGTTATTGTTCTACCATCTTGAAGAATCTCATGAATTATTCCTCTGCAATCTCAGCAAATGGACAGCATCACTTATCTGGACAAAAGCTTGATTTAGCCACGGGTTTTACACATTCAAAGGTTTGTTTCCAATTCCGTTATCGTCTAATGTCACCATAAACGATTCATTTCTCATCTCCTGTGAAATTCCTGTCTATGACCGGCTTCTTTTCCTGGCGTGAAAGAAATGTAATATCCGCAGAAACACGATCAAGCTTGTTCCGTTACATCAGAAAATATGGTACCCATGTGTCGACTTTGGTAACGAATCCAAGAGTTATAAATGGTGAATGAATTTTTAAACACTTAGTATTTCTGGTTTATTCTTCACGATAGTAAGCATTGTTTCTTCATCGACGTCAAAAGGTCGTCCGGTGCGTAGTTGATGATTCGGGTTACAATCATCCTGATAAATTATGCCGAACCACTTTTTGACCATTTGATTAACTGAAACTCGACCGAAATAAACCTTTTGTATGTTTCTTTTCACCGTTTCGAAGCTTAATCTTTCCTTAAATTCAAAGAGCATAATGTAGTGAAAGTTCAATTTTTCATCCTCCATCTTTAAGGTATTTATTTGCGGACAACAATGTCGGCATTCACCAAAATCTGCTTCGCAACTGAACGATGAAAAGTTTATATCTAGAATACACCAAAAACCGGCAGCAAAACGAACACTTGTTAAATTGTGGTCATTTTATATTAATCATGAAAATCGGGAACGGACTTTGAACATGATCTAATATGTTAAATTGCCTATACTTGATTTGTTCTACCGAGTGATTGATTCATTTTTTACGAATTAGCAACCCTTTGCTGTTTATTTAAAGCCAGAAAAGATCTTTGGATTGTCAGATTTATTTTTGGATATAATATAACGAACCCAACTGGAATTATAACAAACCCAATTGGAATTATAATTAACAACTCTGTTAATTCTAATTTCGAATAACAATTCTGAACTATTATCCGTAACACTACCCTCACATCCATGTTTAAAGCTTCTGGAATTTCCAAGCGGTAATCAATCTTGGTACTGATCATGCTCGACGTTCATTAACTTCATACAAGAACCAGTGTTTCAACGTGAAAATACTATAAGTCTTTTATAAACTGAGTTATTTGAAAGTTTTCAGTGTATCTTAATTAAACATCATGCAACTTGATGATGGATTCAAGGTATGTGCCATCACTGGTTTTATTTTAATGGTGACATACAGTTAATTTCTAACTTCCTCATCGCCTACAAGTTCAGTCTTTCGTACTCTCATCATTCAGATCTAGACCCACATTTTTCATGTCCCATTTTCAGCTGAAAAAAATTGTCCAGTACTTATTGCTGTAGAAATGCATAGTTATTAAATAGCTCTTCCATATTCTTTTCTTTTCTGACGATATTTTCCTAGTAATACTCTGCTTAGTTTCTGGAAGGCTCCCTTTGCTATTTCGTTATTTTGTCTCAATTTTTTCATTGTAGTATTTGTTGGGGCGCTCTTCCCCTTTCCACGGAAATGGACTATTCGAATGACTATATCAAATAGTAGTGATTATACCTCGAGGAAGGAAGTCGAGTAAGGAAGTCGAATGAGCGAGTCCGTTGGGTATTTCCGGTATTGCACCGGAAGTGTTCTACTAGTCAATCTATCACGTCTCTACGACGATACTTTATACTAATTACCTTGTTCTGTATTCTATTAATCCTCACTTCTTGTAAATACTTCTCTTTCCTGTCAATACACCTACGTTTATACTATTACGTTGTTTTTTATTATTTCACATAATTCTGTTACCCGACGTAACAGTATTGTATAAATTATATAAAATTATTAGTGCTTTAATATCATTTACAAACATTATTTGGATTGTCATTTTACTGGAATCTGATGTCTATGAAGGAAAGTCAAGGATTAACATGTCTATTGCCAGAAACATGGCAGTCGTTATTACAAGTTATTCTACAACAGTTTCGAAAGGTTTAAACCACCCAACATATTTTTTATAAAGTGAAACAAGATCAAAACCTCAATAATGTAAGCATGAAAGTAGTAATCACTTCTAAACCTAAATGGCTATAAAACCCAATCCGTCCTGTTATTTAACCCATAACTGCAGGGAAGAGACGGATTAATATTTTTCTCAAGGGTACTTGGGCGTAAGTGAATGCAATGAATTTAACTGGAATTTGAACTCGGTTCCCCGATTTCTCGTTCCGACTGATATCCACTGCAATACAACACACATTCGGCTAAAAATACTCTACTGAAATCCCATTGCTCCAGACGTACTTGATAGCGTCCATATAGATCACTGTCTTTGGCTGGCTGTATACAACCTTATTCTTAATGTGATATAATTAATTTCCCTTGAGACTGAGACTAGGACTGTTAACCTTGAAATCATTAAGATAGTCTTACTCTTCTTCGACTTTATGACATGAGGTAGATGAGTTCAAACCATGTATGATTATCCTATAAAAGTTATTAATATTTTTTACTATTTATAGTGGCTTCAGAATCCAGAAATTATAAACCTTTTTTTTAAAGCTCATCTTGCTTGAAGTCTTTCATAGTTTGTTTAATCTCTTTCCCGTATGCCTTCTGACATGATGCGCTGATTCAATCTGGATTCATCGGAAAAAATGTTTCCCTATTTAATTTTTTTCCAGTGCTTATGTCTTATTGGATATTGTTATTTCTCGCGCTGGTTTCAAGGATCGAGCTATCTATAAGAAAGAGTCCTTGGATGCGCATCTGAACCCCTGAGAAGCTGAGAAAATCGATTTTCCTCTTTTTTGTTTTTGTATGAATTTGTCAGAAATGGAGAAACAATAGATTTGATGGTACGATAATCTATAAGGATTGTATTTCTGAGGCATCAATATTTCTTTCATCTATAATAATAGACTTCATGCTGGTAAATTGGATATCATTGCAGACTACATCTTTCTGTAACCAATTTGGACTGAGATTTCACCACAAGAATATTCTTCTTCGTGCAATATTACACTTTTGACTTTTGTCAGGAAGTTAGCTTCATCTAAGAACTCTTACTTAGAATCTAAGAAAGTGGCAGATTAATGTGAATAATTAACGTATAATTACTTACAAAAACTGTTCTTTAGACCAATTCTGTAAATTAAAATTCAAAAGCCTGCGTTAAAAAAATGTGTATGATTTAATAACAGTTACAATTACCGTTTGTTTACATTAATTACAAATGTATAATTCAATATCATGCAATAATAATAGCAAATAGTCAGTTTTTGCAAGGTCGTCTTAAACATTTGACCAAGACCGTGTGACTGAAATTATTAGCTTTATTAAGTCACGGATATTCTCCTGAAATCTCTATCTTCCAAGTGTTCAGGATACCTTGAAACCTAGCATTGCCTCTACTGTAATTTTATTCTTTTTACTGTTAGCATTATTAACTGCATCTTGGAACAAGAGAATTGTCGTCACTGAGATCAAGTGATCTCCACTGACGACAATCGGCAAGCTTCTCGACTCAACAAGTCTCCAGTGCTGTAATTACACAATATTCCCTCTAGCTTCAACCCTATATACGGTCTACTATACTCCAAGTAATTCTTTTGCTGCCGTTATTATTTGCATCGTTAAAAAGAATCTGATTGTTATATTGAGAGATCAAGCGACAGCAAGTCGTTTTAAGCATCTTGTAATATATTTAACCGCCAGCTTCAACAATACCAAAATTTACACTGACTACAAATATTTTATTATTAGCAGAGACATTGTTCAGGAAGTAATATTTTTAATTACAAAAACAGACAGACAAAGACAGTATACATGATGAAATTACTTAAGAAATTAGACATGCATATATTTATTTACTAACAGAAAATTATACAGCTCCTTCACTACTGCATGGAATATAGATGTTTAGCTTACAGGGGAAGTTGCTAGAGTGACCTTATTTTTAACATTTCGTTGTCTTCGTGTTTGACCTAGGTCAAATTTACATAGTCTATGAAACCCGCTGGTCAACTTCTTCCTTCTTCTTCTATGTGCCCTGTCCCTTCAGGACGTAGGCGATCATGGTTCTACACGTATCCCTATCACTTGTCGTTCTTAGAATGTTTGCTCCTGTTACACCTCGCAACCTTCGTTCCGTCATGCACCAGATCAGGCCCTGCAAATACGTTATCCGCTGCCTTCTTCTGTCTCCTTTTCCTTCTATCTGGCCAGTCAGCATCAGGTTCTCCAAGCTCTCCTTTCTTATTGCATGTCCCAGGAACTTCAGTTGTCTCTTCCTGATGCTCAGTATTAATTTCCTTTTCGTTGCCCTTCTTTCCAACACCTCATCGTTGTTTGCATGTTCAGTCCACGATATCTGCAGCACACTTCTGTAAAAACACATTTCCGCTGCTTCACGTTTTGTCCTCATTTTCGATGATATTGTCCAGCATTCACTGCCGTATTGAAGAACTGACATCACATAGCAATCCAGCACTCTTTTCTTTGTTTCTAGTGAAATTTGCCCGTGTGTTAGTACTTTAATGGATGGGGGTTTAACTGTTCTTTTCATCATTTACTCGACGAACTTTTTGCCTTTCTCCGTTCCTAGTTTGCTAGTTAGTTCTTAGATGAGGTATTAGCGTTACGTTACGTAATATTTAGAGTAATCTCCACTTGAACACCAGAAATCCAAAGCCGTATAAGAATTGCGAGAGGTGCCTTCCAGAAATTAAGCAAATTATTAAGAGATACGAAAAAGGCAGCAGAAACAAAAGAAAGAGTATCAAATATCTCAAAAGTCATCTGTTATTTTAAAATGCTATATGTAATTTTTTTTTTTTTTTTCAGAAGTTAGATTAACTTGGAGAAAATTCACAACTGAACAAAGGACCAATATTGTTGAAATTTACTTGGATTTAACCAAACCTTTGGTAAGCGGATAATTTAGAAATTTTATGACCACAGTGTTTTCCTGATCTCACCCAACCCGATTATTTCCTTTGGGACACAACTTAAGAAGCGTCTATAGATCAATTAATTGCTGTCAATTCAGTAACTCAACGATTTCTGTGCAAAACTTCGAGAAATTGGATTATCGTGTGTTATTAAGCACCGTTGTAGAGAATGCTATCAAAAAAGTATGCATCTGTGTCAATTAGAAAATGCAAAATTATTAAATGTTATAGTTTTTCATAATAAAATGGTTATAACACATTACTCAATAAATCCCAGACCTAACATATAGATAGCACTACTACTAAAATAATCGTATGGTTTTTATGAAGTACTAACTTCAAATGACTTATGACAGAATTTGGGCTCAATCGTATTATTAGTTTACGAATTACAGTTATTTAAGTGATGCTACCGTTTCAAATTTTCAAAGCAATAGAAAAATTTCATATGTTGATAAAGCATTGCTTTCTGATGAGAAAAATACTGTTCAAGAAAAGCAATTGCTTGATAAGTGTTATTCAGACACTTCTCTGCCGGAAAAACGGTTAAATGGTGGTATGCTAATTTTAAAAGCGGTCGTAAAGACACAAATGATGCTGAACGCTCAAGTCACCCAAAATCGGTAGTTGTCCCGGAAAACATAAAAATAAATCCACAAACTTCTTTTTTGGCCGATCGTAAATTAAAGTTGTGTGAGACAGCAGAGGATTTGAACATGTCAGAAGTCAGTGTATGAGCCATTTGGCATGAACATTTGTCAGTGAGAAAGATGTGTACATAGTGGATGCAGGGTTTGCTCACAGCCGATCCAAAACAACAACTTATTGACGATTCAGAGCGTTTTGTGCAATTGCTTCAAAGCAACAAGAATACGTTTTCTGCATTAATATGTGACAATGGATGAAACAAGTTCCACCAATTCACTTCGGAATCAAATCGGCAGTCAACTGAGTGGACAGCAGTAGGTAAAAGGCGTCCAAAGCGACCAAAGACGCAAACACCAGCAGGCAATGTTTTAGCCTCTGTATTTTGTGATGCCCAATTTCTTTTTTTCATCGATTAGAAAGGAAGAACCATCAATAGCGAATATTATATAGCATTACTGGTGCATTTGAAGGAAGAAATTGCCAAAAACGGCCACAAATGAAGAAGAAAGATGTGATTTTTCACCAAGACAACGCACCGTGTAAAAAGTCGATCGCAACGATGGTAAAACTACATGACTGCACTTCGAATTGCTTCCGCATTCACCCTATTCTTCAGATCTAGCCCGAACGACTCTGGCTGTTTGCAAATCTCAAAAGAATGTTCCAGGAAGAAAGATTTGGCTCCAATGAAGAAGTGATATCAGAAACTTAGGTGTATTTTGAGGACAACGACAAATCATTCTACAAAAAAGGCATCAAACTGTTAGGGAAACGTTGGAATCAGTGTATCTCGCTAGAAGAAGATTATGTTGTTGAATCAAGTCGAATATTGTGTAAAAGTTGTTTTGTTAGTTAGGCCCGGAATTTACTGAGTATTAAATATTTCCAGAATTTGAATTTTCATTCTCTATAGAACTATATTTAATAAAAAATAATAAAATTACCAGATTTTCGAATCTCTGAGTAATTTTTGGACCTTCTCTAATATATAGCAGCAACTGATGATTAATTTCTTTAATAATATAGAAAATGCCTGAAGCGACAGGTATGTACTTTTACTAACTCTAGGTATACCATAGACAGAACCAAGAAGCGAGGAAGATTACAAGAAAACTTACACTTACAATCAAAATGACAAAGTTCAAATTCATGAGACACTTAATGAGGAAAGAGAGATTGAAAAATTTGACACTCACTGAAGGCTGTAGGAGCAGGGGAGGAGCGAGTAAAAATTGTTCTGTGATTGGATTGCAGAACAGAAACAAAATGCAATTCATTGACACTATTGTTAATAGAGTACAAATTTTAAAGGGTTTACTCTACATATGGAGCGGATGTGAGTTGTGGTGCAGTGAATATCGGCTCGGAACGAGAAATCGGGGAGTCGAGTTCGAATTACAGTTGAATTCATTGCATTCGCTTAAACACTTTCAGTTATGAGTTAAATGACAGGACAGATTGGGTTCTATAACCTTGGCAGGCAATCACTCTACCGTAGAAAGCAATGATAACCTACTGCGGGATAATCTTCTGCTTAGTTAATTATGACTCTTTCGAGACATGATCGCCCAAGCGTGTTTCACGTATGGCACTTAACTGACTGACTAGATATGGAAAGAATGAAATTTTAGTGAAAGCTTCTTCTCGCGAATATGTTCTATAAAGTAGTAATTGGGAGGAAGAAACTGTTAAAGTGGAAATTCTTCTTTACTAATGGAATACGAAGAGAATGTTTTAACTATATGTACATGGCACGGTGTGTCCTAGGCGGTGTTAGTGTGAACTACTGAAAATAAAGAATGTAGAGTAGCGAAAGGTAATAACATTTCGTCTGAAGAAGAAGGCTTTTTTTAGGGGGAAATATAAATAATTACCGACAAGGCCACGTAAACTTAATAATTCTGCCAAGGCTGAAAAGCGAGGAACAAAAGACAGGGAGTTCTACGTTTGAAAGGGACATGGCACATTAAAGAATATCCATAGATTTCCTGTTTTTTATTACGTATTATGTTCTTCAGCATTTTCCAGTATTGTTTGACATACCAAAATAAGAGATTTGCAATCTACCAGATTTTATGACGTCTCCCTTCAGGACGTGGGTGATCATAACTCTCTCCAGTCTTCTGTCGATTGTTGGTCGAAGTTAATTTTCGTCATCCAATTTTATATTTGTTCTGCTAGAAATTATCACAAGCTGTTTATTAGTTTACTCGCTGTTTTACCTGTTTTCTTGTGTTCTCTATGCTAAATGTTGCCCTATTTTTTCTTTCCTACTGGTATTACATTTCTTTTAACATTAGTTTCTAAACATTGCTCTAAGCTAAAAATCTTAGAAAGTTGTTGCGAGTCATGATCGCCATCGTCCTAAGTGAACACGGCATATTAAAAAGAGAAATAGTCGAAGTTACTTAAAGCAAACACCCTGTCACTCCAGTGGGTCTAAAACTGACCAATAGGAAACTCGGTATCCTTAACCGCCTATCACCCACCCTCTGACATTTCCTATATTTAACCATTCTCGGTATCCCTACCCGTCTATCACCCACCCTTTGACATTTCCTATATTTAATCATCCTTCCTCCACTCTATCTAGCCCCCTGCGCAGTAGTGGCAGTGACACCCCTTGCTCGGGGTGAAACGCTTAAAAAAAAAGAAAAATGATGGAGAGGAATGATCTGCCACATAAAAGGTCAAATTAAAAACGAGACTACAGAATCGTTTCATTTATACAAGTAGATATCACTTTAAAATCGTAGGGACACCACATGTACCGCAGCCGCGGTAGAAGTGGCTGTTTTCTTGGGCCCGACAGCCTGTCGTAGCTCAAGCATCTCCAAGCTGGTTTTAATTCAAAGTTTTCCTTCTCCTAGACCGGTTGCCCCCAAGACTAAAAAATCTATTGTCGTGCTATTTTAGCCATAGATTTAGGGGAGAAAAGATGGATACATAATTTTTCTAAGGGTCAGTAAGTCAATTGCCATACGTGATACATGCTTGGGTAATCATGTTCCGAAAGGGACATGACTGACTGTGGCAGTGATTATCCCGCAGTAGAACATTACTTTCTGTGGTAGATTGGTTGCCAACGAAGGCTATAGTATCCAATCTGTTCTGTTATTTAACCCATAATTGGAGGGAAGAGACGGATCAATACCTGTCACAATGGTATTTGCGCGTAAGTGAATGCAAGGAATTCAACTCGAACTCGAACTTGGTTCCTCGATTTCTCGTTGCGAGACGATATCCACTGCACCACAACGTACATCCCAAAGGTATTTGACTAGAATTTGAACTCGACTCTCCGATTCCACAATCCGATCTATCCATTCCTCCACCATGTCTCCACCGTTCCACTTATACAATGTTACTCTATCAATAAGCTATCTCAATGTCTTGTTTTTATTTGTATATTTCCAGGATTTTGATTGATTATCTTCACCTCTCGGAAAATCTTCGAGAATATCATTTTTGAATGCTTCTTGTCTTTAGCGAGATCCAGCTGCGACTAGCAACATATGTCAAAATATGCAACCTCTCGCTTCTCCTCTTGAATAATCTTCCAACTGATACAATTCCCGATGTATCGTTCCAAATCATGTCGACGAATCGATAACGCGATCGGCTACGCTGGATTCGCGAGCTTTTCTATTTTTAGAAACACTGCATTCCAGATTCAGAGGACCATAAGTAAATCAAAGGCGTGTGAACGGTTTAGAATATTTCTATGCATAGGCAATGACTCTTGCTCATTCGGTAAAAGAACTAGCGACGCCATCAGATCAGCCCAAGTTCCAGTCAACAAAGGATACTTTTCAAAATTGCAGCTGAATTAGTAAAAATAAGTGATAATCATCCACGTAAATACATATTTATTTCTTGCCTATTTGTTCTAACTATATATATATATATATATATATATGTGTGTGTGTGTATGTGTGTGTGTGTGTACATATATATATATATATTTATATATTCATTTCTTATACATTTCTAATAAACGTGATCAATATCTTTGAGAATGAATGCGTAAATTTCTTTATATATATGATTTTCAAAATATATTTCATAAATTGCCGTACGTTTTGATTTTTAGGCAAAATTTAATAAGTGCTTTTTTACTATTTAGTTTTTGACAAATATCTTATTTTGTCAATAGTTAGAATTTTAATTGTATTATATATATATATATATAATGTTGGGTTGTGATAGTTTTTGGTGCTAAGACTTTTGTTATTTCAGTAGTTTTACTGATAGAAGGTATTTTGGCAATCAGGTTTTTTTTTATCGTAAATTGCTAGATATCGGGATGGCGATAGACCGTTAATTACTTTAGTGCAAAGAATTTGTTATTTTAACTGAGCAGGTTCATGCCGACTTCGAAGCTATGTGAGGACACCGTTTTGATGTTTTCACTTATCGGGGCTGTCTTTTTTTTTTCTGTTGAGTACCGGTTCACTTTCCTATTTATAAGGAACCTGGTACAATTTTATATTTTTGGAAGCAATTACACTTGGGATTAATTCATTTTCTCTTTATTTTCACTGTGTAGATTTTTGATTTCTTTTCAATAATATATTTTTTGCTTCTAATGTGCGCATTTTTACGCTGTTGGAGTGATTGACAGTTTAATGGTTTTCTTTTTTTAGTTTTTTGTTAGGTGTGTTTGTGCTCGTGTATATTTGTGTATGTGGATTTTATGTGTGATTTTTGTCGTTGTGGTACAGTGGATATCGGCTCGGAACGAGAAGCCGGGGAGCTGAGTTCGAATTCCAGTTAAATCCATTTTATTCACTTACGCGCAAATACCCTTAGGAAAGATATTAATCCGTCTCTTCCTTCCAGTTATGGGTTAAATAGCAGGACAGATTGGGTTCTATAGCCTTGGTCGGCAACCAGTCTACCGTAGAAAGCAATGGCAACCTACTGCGGGATTATCTTCTGCCCAGGCAGTCATGTCTCTTTCGAGACATGATCACCCCAGCGTGTATCACGTATGGCACTTAACTAACTGTGGTTATTATATTATTTTCTGTTTTTAACCGGGATTAAGTGTTTGTACATTTATGTCTATACTTCCTTTGTTTTTGTTGTTATATTATAATTGCAACTGCATTAGTAAAAAAATAAATTGATAATCAAACACGTAAATACATATTTCACACTCATACATACATATATATATATAAGAAAAAGTAAAGCAGGCAGTTTATTTCATGGTAAATCGGAAGTATAAGGTCTCTTTCAGGCGAACCTTCACCAGCTTCCGTCTTTATAGTACAAAGGATTTTGCACGCTAAATGAAAGCTGATGAAGGTTCTCCTGAAATTGGCCCACACATCCGATTTACCATCACATAACGTGTCTGCCTTAATTTTTCTTATATTTGCTCTATATGTATTTATATCCATATCTATTTAGAGCTCTCTAAGAGAGGTATCCTACCACCCACTGTATGTACAGGATACTCTTTTGGATTCTTCTATACCATACCCACACCGCATGTTGATATATATATATATATATATATATATATATATATATATGAAAAATTTGATTACAAATACAGGTATTGTCGTTTTATTCTTCATTATAATTTCCACCTTCTCGAAATAAGATTCTACGTATGAACTTGGATCGAACAGGTGCATAAAGCGTTCATATTTCCTATATATATATACATATACATATATATATATATATATATATATATATATATATATATATATATAATGTTCGTCATCCACATACAAGGCTGTTTCCCTGTTTCACAGCTCATCATCCACTACCTTCTGGCCGGGATATAAACTCGACCGATTTGGTGTCAGTCGAAGTTGCTAACCCCTAAGCGTTTTATATATAAGTGGTTTATACACACGCTAGACACTGAAAGATCTCAATTCATTTTTGACAAGTAATGCATAAATCACAGAAGTGGTATTTGTTTATATATATATATATATATATATATATATATATATATATATATCTTTGTGGTACAGAACTTGAATATTGTATTAAAAATAATAATTTTAGTATTACAGGGCATAATGAGGATAAAATTAAAAACAAAAAAACAACTGGTTTCGCATCCGCACATCAAAGTCTTTAACTGGGAGAACTTACTGTAAAATATAAGGCGTGTGAGAAATTGATCAATAATGGGAAAGGGAAATGAGCTGCTAGAGACTGATCACAGCATGCCTTATCAAACACTCTCGAAGATTTTACAGTGAAGATCAAGTTTAGTCTCAAGTAAATTGTGTAAAACATGATGCAAACAGACTCCAGCTCTTTCAAATGGAAAAGTGAAAGTGAATTAGGAAATACGTAACACCAATCCACATTAACAAGCATGACTCGCTTTCTATCTTTTATAAGATGTTCATAAATTGAGGAACAATAAGTGTTAAGGATAAGTTCTTTTTCTTGACAGGTAGGATTCCTGATTTTCAGTGGAACATGCTGTTTGATTCTAGTATTAATCCGATGAGTGTTTCTCTGTATGTAATTGACACCGCAGCTACAATCATACTTATTAAATGCAGTATTTATTTGATGAGGTGAGAAAAACGTCCCTACGACTTGAAATTAAAAATATCTAGTACTAAACGCAACATGCATCTCGGCCAAAAAGTAACACTTCTGCACATCTAAAGAAATTTGCC
The DNA here is from genome assembly GCA_037127315.1 of Ascarosepion bandense. Taxonomy (NCBI): domain Eukaryota; kingdom Metazoa; phylum Mollusca; class Cephalopoda; order Sepiida; family Sepiidae; genus Ascarosepion; species Ascarosepion bandense. The sequence goes on from JBBBDQ010002149.1 coordinate 623,982, forward strand.
TAGTTAGTTTTTCACATTTCTTCCCAATCCACGGAAGGAAGTCTTAAATACGCGGGAAATTTAACTATAATGACACTGAAATCCAAAGGCGTATAGGTATAGACAAAGACGCATTCCATAAGTTAAGCAGAGTATTTGAGACGGGTAAATTTTGTTTGAAACAAAGTGATGAGTAAGGGACTGTTACGTGATATCTGTCCTCCTATATGACAGCGAATGGTGGACAGTCTTCTCAAAGATGAAGGAGAGTCTCGAAGCAATAGAAATGTGGTTCGATAGAAGGATGCTGATGATATCATGGACCGAAGATTTGAGCTACATCGAGGTTTTGAAGAGAATGGGAACAAAATGTACACATATAATTAGCATCAGTAAGAGAAAATTGAAGTTTTTCAGATATGTAATGAGGAAGGAACGCTCAGAAAATCTGATACTCACAGGGAGAAAAAGGGAAAGGACAGAGGAAAACAGAGCATGACATATTTGATGGGCTTAAACAAATTGATAGCATAGCAGAGTTTGAAAAAATAACAAGACCAAATATATTAAGTTTTACAAGAGACAGGAAGATTTGGAGGGCAATGATCGTCTATCTTCTGAAGAAACACGGCACATAAAAGAAGAATTTACAAGGTACGTAACAAAGAACCGGTAGAATTAATAAATAAACGTGATTTATTTGGTTAAGATGTTAGAATAATGCAGAACCTATCCTACCTCATACATCCGGATAGAAAAGAAATTTAATAACACACAAAAACAGAACGTTTTAAGACAAGGGTATCTCTTCTCACCGGACATTCAAACGTTACAGTGAGCTTATTCTGAGATAATTAAAAATCCAACCATGATTTATTATTGGCGACAACAATCTTAACAACATAAGATATGAAGATAACAGAGTGTTGATAGCAGACACAGAAAAGAAACTACAGTAACCTCTCAAAGGTAGTCAAGAAATGACTAAACATCAAATAAATCAGTCGTCTGTCGATATGGGAGTACCTTTCTTACTGCGTTACAGACTAGAAGACAGTACAACAATGAGATTCGAACCTGGATCTCATGTTTGGAACGATAAATTTCTAACCAGTCGAGGACGCGCCCACTTATCTAAAAACACGGGAGAACAACAACGTTGTGCAGAAAAGAAAAAGAAAGCATAAATTTGTCTTGTTTCATTGCAACGTCCACAGTAGATATAAGTCTGTGAAATTTTTAGTTTCTCTAAATAACACTTTATTAATTACGTCTTCAGCATTCATTGTTGACTTTCTTTCAGCAATGCAAACTTAACAGTCCACTTATTTCGCTAGCCTGTATGACGTGCTTTTCACGTGACAATATATGAAGAGTTTTTTTTTTCATAGGAAATGAAAGTAAATCTCATTAGTTAATCAATCGAATTGGAAAGTAATTTAATCAAGACGTAATTTAATTGTCATATATTACAGCTCACCATATTTTAAAATATCCGATCTCTTCTTTTGTCATCTACTTACGTAATTTTTCAGAAATGTTAATTCATGATTAACACTTTAGACACTATTTTTGATTAGAATATAATCCTCTACGCCTTTCTGTCTCTGGGTATCTTACGCATATTTTAATTATTGCTGTATATTACGCACTATCTTCCAGATTTTTTAAAACTCAATGTCTATGTGAAATAATTTTTAATGACTGAATGCTTATGATAAATAAATATAAACGCTTTTTTTCTCATAAGTCTATGTTTCTGAGACACAGTATTGTAAACATTTACAATATTTACATTGTGTAAATTGTTGTCTCCATCTTTATTTTCATATTGATGTTTCATCCGTTGTACACTCCAGTCTTCTACAGGTAATATACGTTAGAATTTCAAACAGAACCCTTTATTTCGTCCACTGGGGTAGATTGTTCTAGTTCTACATGCCATGATATTTCTGGATAACTCAATTTCATATATTTCCTTTTAGTAACCTAACTTGCAATGTTTTTTCTTGACCTTTCTGCGGCCAGGTATTGAACTCACAACTCTTTGGTCAACTCACCAGAGGTTTTTTCAACTGGCCTACTACCGAAAAAATCACATAGTTTAGATCAGGAATCTAAGCCAAAAAATACATGAATACATAATCTATTTGATACTAAACATTTAAAGATTTAGAGATCTTCCGACATTTCAAAAATAAATTAATATATGTAGTCATCCGCAGACAGATCTGCTTCGCTGTATCATAGCTCATCAGTATGGTTAGACAGCCGATGACTCTTTACCCAGGATTGAAACCTGACCGAATTGGCGTCAGTCACCGATTCTACCTCTGAGCTACGGGCTCTCGGTAGAGGAGGCGGACATTTTAGTGTGTATATTATCATTATACACGCCCAATAACTGAGTGTTCTAATTCATTGGTGAATGAACGATGCGTTATAAATATATAAATAACAATAAATAAATATATACATAGATATATATATATATATATATTAATAATCTAAATATGATATATATACATATGATTAATATATATATATATATATATATATTAATCATATGTATATATGTGTGTGTGTGTGTGTGTGTGTGTGTGTGTGTGTGTGTGTGTGTGAAGGTTTGCTCAAACCCACACTAAGCACATCTATCGAAGGCTTCTGAACAATATTGTCTTCTCAGTTTCACCCAAAGGTGAGGATTAACCTGATACTGCCTGGCCAGATAGAAGGAAAAAGAGACAGAGGAAGGCAGCGGATAACATATTTGCAGGGCCTGATCAGGTGGATGACAGAACGGGGGTTGCGAGGTGTAACAAGAGCAAACATACTAAGAGGCACAAGGGGTAGGGGGACATGGAGACCCATGATTGCCTACGTCCTGAAGGGACAGGGCACATAGAAGAAGAAGGTTTTCAGGCTGGGATTTTATATTAAAAAAATGCAACCTTTGCTGGAGTAATAAATCCGCTCTTGAAAAGGGCCTCTAATCCGTAGTTAACCGGGGCAAGAGATAGACTGTAAATTTTAACGCTTCAAAAACAAATTTTCTCTTATTAAACCACAATAGAGAATTTTTTCTGCCTAGCATCAGCAAGTCTGACGCCGGGCACCAGGAGAGAAACACATTGCGCCTTCTTGCCCTAAAATTTTCCAATGAGTTGAAGTGGACTGACTAACTCGAATCAATTTTTGCATCTACTGCATGGAATGTTGTGTACCTATGTCGTACCAGAAAATATTTCTCGGCAGAATTCATCTTGCACATTTACATATCAATCATTCGTCTAGCCATTGAACACGGTTGTCATATCTGGTCATATTCTATTGCAATTCATCTCGAGATTCATGACACGATCTAAAGAAAGCTCTGTAGAGGTGTAATTGATTTTGACCTGGCATCTCGACTTTCGTGGTGCGGTGTGGTTTCCGTCTGACTTTTCCTTTTTCATGTCAACTTCTCTGACGAGCACAAAGCCTCGACTATAGGAATTGAAGCGTGCTACTGGATTAGCGTCTAGTTCCCAGCCTTTTACTGTTGAAATAGCTACATACAACCCCCCCCATTTATACTTCATTAGCTTCTTTTTTCCCATTCGTATCTTTGGGACTCTCTTCTATAAAATGCTACATCAATCAATATCTTCCATCTTTTTGAATCCAATTCATCTTTAGTTCTTTTTCTTATCGTCTCGTTAAGTTTTCTCTTTTACTTTCACTCCCTGTAGGTTCCTGCGTTCTAGTAAAATTACCACCTAGCTTGGGATGAAATGATGGTTTTCAAAATTACTTAAATTTTCATGAAAATCAGGCAATTATTTGATATTTGCAAGTTTTTTCAAATCAAAGTATTTTTCAATCAAGCAATTTCTTTACTAATCTTTGCTTCTCATACCTAGACGCAGGAAAATCAAGATTTTTAGCCAAACTTTCTAACGTTCTAAAATGCATTACAAAATGTAATTTTATAAATAAAAGCCCTTTGGTCTTTTCTCTTCATAATAGCATTAAGATTGTAACGATAAAAACTTATATTTTATTAAATTTGGAGAATTCTCTCATCATGGTATTCTCATTATTTAGTGAGTCTATATATATATATATATATATTTAAACTTATTTATAAATGGAACTTTGTCTGTCTGTGTGTGTATCTGTGTGTGTCCGTTACCTATAGACTCCGAAACGGCCGAACCGATTTTCTTGAAAATTTACACAGTTGTACTATACGCGTCTGCAAGTGTTCTTAGCTAGCTTTTGTGTCGAGGTACCCCCGATAAATATCGAAAATAGATAATCGAAAAATCGGGTTATAGAAAGAGTGGTCCGATTTTAATCAAATTTCATACACTCATAGACAAAGACATAAGAAACGATATTCAGGAGTTTCAAGGTTGCAGTCCTTACAATAGTGCAGAAAATCGATAATATATATATATATATATATATATATATATATATATATATAAGGCAAGATGTTTGTGTGTGTGTCTCTTTATCTGCCTGTATGTCTGTATTTTTTCAGCCCTTTTGTTTTAGTTTTTGCTTCGGGTTTGGTTCTAAATAGGTATAGCTGTAGTTCTTAGTCTCAGCCATAATACCATTTACTCAGAGAACTTATTTAGCCTTCAAAATTCAGGTTACGACGAAAAAAACTTATTTGATATCGATACCAGAAAATCAAAATTTGACTTACATCCATTCATTTTTCTTTCAGTCTACGGTTTCGCTTTAACTGGAAACAACGATTGCTTTTTAGTTTTTCGTGCCAACGTCCAAAGAGTCTGAGCTCCAGGACCATAGATTAGTCTTAAAGCTTTCATTACACCCGAGAAACGCCGGGCTATACTGCTAATATATATATATATATATATATATATATATATATATATTATCTTTTGGATGAAAAGCGTTACATATTTTTCTAGTTTCTATCAATCGATAAATCTAACATTCTTTTCATATCTATTTATTTATTGGTTTGCTTTTATCCATATCACTAATGCATTTTCTTTTGTCAAATTAGCCTTCATTTTCTGCTCTTTTATATATCTCTCTTCTATATTCTTTTTAACATTTCTATGTGCAGACATTTTTCGTTGTTTGTTTTATTTCTGCTAGTCCCCCTCTGTATATATACACGTACACGCTACCATCCTTTCTTTCCATGGGAATGGCTACAGTCTACCTGCAACCAGCCATCATCTGTCCAACCAACAACCCAACCAACCAACTAGTCAACCATTTTTCTCCTCTTGCCACCAAGCCCACTTAAAAAGGAGTGGATTTTAAATCGAGTCTCGTTTCAGAACACCTGCTGGAAAAAGAAGTTCTTTCTGGCCTTTTCTCCTGATTCTCAAGGCACCACATTAGCCTAGAATCAAACAGACTTCACCTTTGAACTTTGGCTTGAATGACATTCGATTTCTAATTTGCATTGCCAAATCCGTGGTCTTCGACATTTACCATTAAGAATTTCCTGTTTCCAAATCATTTTAGACGTCACACATATCTCTTTCACTCCATTAATTCTCTTATATATATATGTATAATTATATATTTATATGTGCGTGTTCATGTGTGCGTATTGTATATTTTGGCAGTAACTTTCTTTCAAACATGTTTCGTTGAACATGACAGTCAAAGAAAATTTCATTAATTTTTATTTTATTTAGTTTTACCAGAATTCTTACATATTTCCATTTGTTGGAGGTCGTATTGTTTGTATTAGGTCAATTCTGCAGCCATTATATATAGTGGGGTAAAACAAATATTTGCCCACATGAGAAATTGTATTTTAATGATTATAAGAGCCTTAACTGACACAAAATTTGATATATTTTATGTATAAAGATACATACTACTAAAAAGTAATAATAATCTCAAATAATTCTTATTCTAACAGAAATTAATGCATTATTTTCATTTTAAGTGGTGAAAAAATATTCGTACAAATCAGTTTTAACGAATATTTTATGGTAGTATTTTCTAGAATTTTCAAGTAATGTTATCAGTAACTATAGTTAACGCTATTAGCCACTATCAGAGAATTCTGCAATAACTAGTCTTACAAGAAGGTTCTAATAATGCCTGAAGGGAAAGAATTGACTATTTCACAAAAACAACTGATTTTGTCTCTTTGGAAAAATGGGAATAGTTATAGAACGATTTCTAGCAACCTGAAAATTCGTTTTACTACAATTGCTTCGTTCATTACTCGGTTTAAGACTCGTAACAGCGTTGAAAACCTAAGACGAACAGGTGCTCCGAGGAAGATTTCTCCAAGATCAGCAAGGATATTAGGATGCCATATCCAACAAAATCCACAGGTTACCCGAGAAGAGCTACAGAAACATCTGGGATTAAAGTAACCAGATGTACAATAAGTAATGAACTACACAGAAATAGCCTGAAATCATGTAGCCCAAGGAAGACTCCACTACTCTTGAAACAACACAGAGATGCTAGGCTAAAATTCGCTAAAGTGCATAAGAATAACAATGTACGTTTTGGGAAAAGGTACTATGAACTGATGAAACTAAAATAGAGTTGTTTGGTCATTATTATCGAAATCATATGTGGAGGAAAGACGGTGAAGCCTACTTACCAAAGAACACTGTGCCAACTGTAAAGTTTGGTGGTGGCAGCATCATTATATGGGGCTGTTTTGCTGCAAAAGGTGTTGGTAAAATATCAGTAATAAATGGTAAGATTAAAACCAAAAGCTACCAGAATATTCTGCAAGACAATTTAATGACTTCTGTTGAGAATCTTCTGCTACCTACTGATTGGATTGTTCAACAAGATAATGCCCCTAAGTATAACGCTATATCTACAAAGAAATGGTTTATTGAAAGTAACGTTAATGTCTTGCAATGGTCAAGTCAGTCCCCAGACTTGAACCCAATCGAGAATTTATGGCGACATTTGAAAATTCAAATTGTGAAAAGAGCTCCCAAAAATATCGAGAATTTGAAGACAATATGCCAAGAAGAATGGGAAAAAAATACCAGTCAATGTGTGCAAATCATTAGTTAAGACGTACAGGAATAGACTGGTAGTAGCTGTTGAACTGAATAAAGGATATTTTACAAAGTATTAAATTAAATTAATATGCTTTTGATGTTTTGTACGAATACTTTTTCACCCCCTTAAAATGAAAATAATGCAAAAATTTCTGTTAGAATAAGAATTATTTGAGATTATCATAATTTTATTAGTATGTATATTTATACATAAAATATATCGAATTTTCTTTCAGTTAAGGGTATTACAATCATTAAAATACAATTTTTCCTGTGTACGAATATTTGTTTCACCCCACTGTATATATATATATATATATATATATATATATATATGCTGAGAGGATAACTTGTCGCCAAAATTACGTAAAAATTAAAACAACACTGGCATCTTATTTTAACAGATATCAGTCGGTTAAGTGCCATACATTCTGCGAGAGACTGGTTGCTATCCAAGGCTAAATATTTGTAATTATCATAAGACACATCTAACTCTTTCCAAATCCTCTTCACTGTCCTTAAAGTGACACCCAAAAACTCTGAAATGTTATTAGAACAGCTTACCGTTTCCAAAGGATGTGCGTTGTTGTCCAATGGATATCGACTCGGAACGACAAATTGTCGGAGCCGAGTTTGAATTCCAGTTGAATTCCTTGCATTCACTTACGCAAAAATACCCTTGGGAAAGGTAGTAATCCGTCTCTTCCCTCCAGTTATGGATTAAATAACAGGACAGATTGGGTTCTATAGCCTTGGTCGGCAACCAGTCTACCTCAGAAAGCAATGGCAACCTACTGAGGGATAATCTTCTGCCCAGTCAGTCACGTCTCTTTCGAGACATGGTTTCCCAAAGCATATATCACGTATGGCACTCATCTGACTGACCGTTTCTAAATCTCTGGCAGAATGAATTGTGTCATCCTGCTTTTACTCTTACAGACAGTGACTAACTAACACTACTATGTCGTGCTGTCAAAAAAATAAAAAACAACTGCGCATACGCAAAATTAAAATATAAATTTAGACAATTTACCTATATATATATATATATATATATATATATATATGATTAATGCAGAGAAGTTTTCACTTAACTAAACAGGGTCATGCGAACTTCGAAATTTCGTAACGGGACCATCATAGTGTCTTCACTTGTCAGAGCTAAGTTTTCGAAAGAAAGATTTAACAATCACAAACCATCACGAATCGAAGGGAGTGTCTTATAGGACGCTAGTACGAACCGGTTAATTTTTATGCAAACCATTTGTCACGAGAATGAGTGTCCGAGAATCGTATCTCCTCGAACAAATGACATCCGAGTTCTTCTGATTTGAATTGCTACCATATTTGAGATGTTGTCAAGGGGAACACGAACTAAAAGGTTCCATAGTATAAAAAAAAGTATTATAGACTTCTAATAAGATTGTAAATAAGAATGAGAATCACCTCATTTGAGAATGTTGTTTCCGTGTCGCAACAGAAGAGGACATGACTTGAACTCGTCTTGCTGATTCTACTTTTCGCCCCGATAACATTTATGCTACCCACAAATCGTTCCAGGTACAGACAGACTGCCATAAACATATATCATCGAATATCGGAAAAATATAGAAGTCAAATGCTGTGTAAGTAATGCCAGAACAAAATGAATATTTGTTTCGATTGATTGTTTTTTTTTTGTTTTTTTTTGTTTCAGCTTATCAACATTTACAGGTTATTTAATGCCAAATTGAATGTTTAAATTAATTTGGAGGGGGATAATAATAATAATTAAATCCTACTTGTGCCAACAACTAATTACAAATAATGATTGGCCATTGAATGAAATGAAAATGTACTTCTTTTTTATTTATTAAAGTTGATAAACAAAAAACAATTTGTGAACGATCCTAATAGATTAGTATTCATTTAATACTCGTTTCCAGTCAGACAAAAATTATATTCTTACTTTATTTTACTTCTAGTTTATTGGTTGATTTTGATTTTACAGGTACACGATAAGAAAAATATACTTTTTAGATTTAAGAATTTATTTGCAATAATAATAAATGATACAACTCCTACTAATTAACACATAACAGGGGAGAGAACAAGTGGATTCATACCTTTCCCAACATTTCCTACTGAAATTGGAACTCGGCTCTACATTTTTGAATTCCAGGCATCTCTCAATTACATAACCCACACATCTAAGTGTGCAGCAGCTTGAATTCACATTTGGTCACACATCTCGGTTTGAGACGGCTCGATGTTTCCTAACGTCAGTGATCGTAAGAAAACCGGTGTTTCAACGTCATATGGCCGTAAGATTATTATGTTTTTCAATAGATTCTAAACTTTCAAGTTGAATGTCATGCATGGTGTTCAACGTTTTAGAATAATTCAAACTATCATCTTATACAACCATTTTTTTCTGATCATAATTAAAATGATTTTTTACAAGGATATTCACTCTGTACAAGGCCCAATCCCAAACCAGGTAGAGGGCTATATTATGGAAAAGGTTTTTGAACGAAGTAGAGGTTTTGTCCTTGTTTTTATGTTTAAAATTTGTTTTTCGGTTCCTTCTAATGTCTACTTCAACTCTATAATTCTTACGCCTCTACTTAAAGACTTACATTTCATTTTTCTCCTCAACAGAAGTTGATAGATTCACATATCGTCCGGTTCATACTCATTACCTGCCTTTTGAACATAAGTGAAGATTTATTTCATGTTTATTTTTATGATCGGATTTCCGGTTCTTTCTAATACATCTTCATTCACTGTCACTCCCAGTAAGCCCTTGCCTCTTAGTGGCATTATCGCCTTATTCGGGGTGGATTGATCAAGAATAGATGTAACTACTAATATGGAAATGAATTAATAATTGAGATAATATGTGCATATTATTTAAAATTTACTTTTCAATTGAATATTGTTGGAAAGGAAAAATTAGCATTCTGAGATGTAATAAAAGAATGTATTAGGGAAAAAGGCTGAGAAACATTACATTAGATATGCAAAAGAATACACGCAGTAGAGACATTATTAACAAACTCGTCTGGAATATTTTACTTGTGTGCATAATAGAATTATAACTGGGAGACTGAAACTATTTTGTCCTTGTGTCTGACTAAGCTAAGACTAGTCATTAATAAAAAGTTTAGCTATACTATGGAGCTCAAATGTTTTGTTTTTAGAATGCAACAATCAGCCGTCAATGTACAGACACGCTGCTTCTCAGATTCTGGTAATTCATGACATGGACAATATGACTCTTCATCTATGCCATTATCTTTCGTCCGGAACCCATACCGCGCTATGGAAAAGAGAAAGCTGCGGGTCTTGTTTACAGTTGATGCTAAAAGCAAATAATGCATTGGTTGATGGTGTTAGAAATACTTACAACTTGATTTTGACATTTAATGGTTTCCTTTCAGTTCAAGCGAAAGATTGCCTCACGCTGTGGAAGCAGAAACAAAAATAAACAATATTCGAACAGACTGCGATTCTAATTCGCTATCGTACGTCATATACAGTCGGGATATATCAGTGCTTTCTTAATACTTTAGGAGGCCGTGTAGTTCAAGAAGCTGGACAGGGCTGCACACGCTTTGAGTAATGTACAGACTTGAAATATATTTGTTAAAATATCTTTAATTTTTAAATGCCGGTAATCTACACTACCGTCCATAATTATTAGGCAACCCCAGTTTTATAAAAAAAATGATACATTTCATACTATTTTTAGTCTTTATTGCCAAGTGGATAATTCTAAATGAAAATAGAATGGTTCTTTTGTTATTATTACTTTGCAACATTTTACAAGACAAGGAAGCATAGATGAACTCGTCTGAATCACCCGAAATGGTTTTCATTTTTCATTGATAAAACTGTAATATAGGTAATTATTTAACATATATAAATTCATTTGATGCTCATGTTATTGTGCAGTATTAACAAAAGAACCATTCTACTTTTATTTACAGTTATTCACTTGGCAATAAATACTAAACAATAGTATGAAATTCATTGTTTTTTTAAAAACACTGTTGTTTCCTAATAATTATGGACGGTAGTGCATATCTAGCAATAAACTTGTCGAAATATAACATTAACAGCTTACTTTATTCAAATGCCCTGGGTTTACTTGAAATATTCTTTGGTGACAGAATGAAAGAAAAAAGATTAACTGTGTTTCTCTTATTCAAATTAAGAACATTTTTGACTGACCGTTTTTGACTTCGCTGAAGGAACGAAATTTTTTTAATACCTTTTATTTTCATTTTTGATCAATTACTTCTCAGCTTCTTATGACAACTAGTAGCTTTATATATGTTTTATGGTTAAAACTACTATGTATTCGCAAATCATTTGCCCACATTTATGTTTTGCAGTCTTTCACCTCTGTTTTATAATGACTTGCCCTTTCTTTTTTACACCAATCTTAGAATCTTTGGTAAAGCCACATTCCTTTACCAGTAATAAGAGAATAGATAATGTGTGTTCTTCATTAGACCAAAAGAGACCACTGTACATCAGATCACTTGCATGGAAGAAGGATATTTTAGTACCCCTTTTCCTTTTAGTTGAATTACATCTGTTACTAATGCCACTGACTTGCTTTATATACATCTTATGATTAACTTAATGCTTATGCTTATCTAAATCACGTGTTCACTTTTCTGTTAAAATGTATTAAAAATAACGTGATGTTTTGCCTCCTACACAACTAATCCTTTCTTAGGTAAATCAACGTTAGCAAATATGTATTTAAAACAACAAGTATCTCCACAAAAAAACTCTTTTTTGTGAAGTAAAACAAATACTTTTTCTTGTAGTTCTCCTTTTTTATTTTCATCATAATAAAACAATGAGTTAATTGATATATATCATAAGAAATAATGTCTGAAAGTTGGTTGCTTTTTTTTTGGGGGGGGGGGGGCATTTATTAGGACGAATCTAATAGAACTGTGGGAGACTGAATTTACGAATTTTGACTTATTTTTGCCACAATACAGAAATAAATACGGATAGATAGATAGATAGATAGATAGATAGATAGATAGATAGATAGACAGGAATAAAGCGAAAGAAAGATATAAACTGAAAGAGAGATAAAATCACATAATAACTAGATATTAATAAAATGAAATGGATTTATAAACAGATACAGAGAGAGAAAATATAAAGAAAATAGATAACTAGATAAATATGAATAAACTGAAGAAAAAGATATAAAGATAAAGAAAGAAAGAAAGAAAGAAAGAAAGAAAGAAAGAAAGAAGAGTACAGATCAAAAGCCTACTTCGTTGGCGAAACTGAATTTCAGCTGAGAACAAGGGTAATTTCATTGAAATTAAGTTGATGGATAATAATGAATACGATAAATTTTTACCATGCCCCTGAGAAAAAATCTTCACCTCTCGCAAGCCAGCATAGTTAGTAACAAATGTAGTTAGACAAGTAAGTCATCTTGCCTACTGCTGCAGTGAAAGCCAGAACATTATTTTTTAATGTTACTCAAAAAACAGATAGACGTCTTCAAATGACACATTCTTCTTAAGATGTCTCTTAAGAACCAGCATATGTAAGGTTCGATCTCTATATCTCTAAACAATAAAATAAAAAATATAAAACCACAATTAAACCTTTTTTTAGTTGTATAATTATTTCGGGGAATCGGGCTCGAATTCTAGTTAAATTCGTAGCATTTCGCAGTTTGGGTTCATAGACTTGCTTGGCAACCAGTCTACTGCAGAAAGTAATGGCAAAACTACTACAGAAAAAAAAAACTTTTGTCCAGTCAGTCATGTCTTTTATGAGATTTGATAACCCAAGCGTGTATCACGTATGGCACTTAAATGATTTGATTAATTCAAAGATTAAAATCGATACAACATTTCGTACGTCCTTTATAACGGTGTGGGAAATGATCTATTTGAAGCTTCACCATATTATATTTTAATTGTAACAAGGTCTTAGTAAAGAAAAATAGACCAAGATGATGAGGATTAATTTTTAAGAAATTTCATTATGCTCTCCGTCTACTTTTTATTAAATTTCTTAAGCCAGCTTCAGCAGCGAACTACCGCAAACCCAAACCGAAAATAAAAAAAAATTCGCTCTCAATCGAACAACTAAATTTGAGAGTGTGCACTGTTATGTGTCCTTTCGTAAAGAACGTCATATACTGTAGTAATTGTTTGTAAGACTAGAGGAGAAACCAATTATTCTCGATTAATATTTACGATTTTGTGAAAAAAGGAGATGAGATACTGTAATTAATTAGGGATTTCTATATAGTAAAATCTTCACCTTTTTTGTTTGTTATTAAATTATATGAAATAATTCTTCACTCTTTTTCATTTTTTCTAAGTATCACATTAGTTAATTGAATGACAAAATGAAAACAAACTCTGCGTTACACGTTTTGTGCCCCGAAAGGATTTATTCAGATTAATAATTGTTTTATTGATCGTGTCTTATTTATTTAGTGGAGAAAAAGAAATGAAACAAGTGCAGTTTACCACTTTACATTCAGAAAAGCCGAAGATACGCTTAGCTCTAAACTTCATTTTTTTATTTTCGGTGTCCGATGTGTATGGATACTTAATTTAGATTATCTCATTCAGCGTTTTACTGGTTTTGTTTATATTTTTGGTTTTTATATTGATCAATTTTGTTTTTATTATAATCACTTTTGTTTTTATTTTTATCACTTTTTATTTTATTTTTATCACTTTTGTTTTTATTTTCGTCACTTTTGTTTTATTTTCACCACTTTTGTTTTTATTTTGCCACGTTTGTTTTTATTTTTATCATTTTTGTTTTTCTTTCAACGGGAATCTGGTTCTTTGGAAGGATCTTGAGAAGACGATTGACTGGACATGTGAGCAACGAGGAAGTTTTTCTGAAAACGAAAAGGAAGAGGACTTTTATTATTTAAATCAGAAAAGTGTTGGAATTTCTGGGAAAAGAAGAGTTTTAGTGTTCAACACTCACAGGATATATTGAAAGCAAAAGAGACGAGGAAGCATAAAATAACTTGTGTAAATGGTCTACAGAACAATGATTAGCAGAGATAGCAAAATGACATGATTTTCTTAGAACTAAAAAGAGCAGAACATTGGAGCAAAATATGTTCGCAATTGTCTTGAACAGAGAAGTCACATAGAAAACAAACAAGAAGAAAAATAAATTATATTTTGTATTTTAACTAAAATGTACTCTTTAAATCAAAATTATGGTTACACCTACTACGATGAACCACTTTATGTTATACCTTTGTAGAAAATACATTTTGCATTTATTGAATCCCTGTTTTATTCTGATAAACAGATGTATATCTCGTATTTCCCAAATACAAAATATTTGAACACTAAAACTGGCATTCAGTTCTAAGATTCTTATTATTGAGATATTTTTATTGGTTTATACGTTTCGATGTTTGAACTACTTAGCTTTTAACATTGCGAACATATATTAGATCTGGCAATATTTTTTGGACAAACAACGAATTCGTTATTGTTTTCAGCACTATTTTCACAATATTAGGGATCTTTGACTTTCTCTAAAACAGAGATCAACATTTGCATTGGCCATATTTTATTCAAAAAATCTTTTTTATTATTCTTTTAAGGATGAAGTTTTTGTTTTTGAAAAGATTGTTTTTTCACAGTGTCTGAAGCATTTGAAAGCACAATTAAACTGATTTGTCTACTCGTAATATAAGAAATTATTTCTTTTAACAGTTTCTTGTAAATTAACATTCATAAAACATTCTGGTACTCGCAATTGGCACAATCATTTTTGTAGTGCAGTGGATATCGGCTAGGAACGACAAAACGGGGTGTCGATTTCAAATTCTAGTTGAATTCTTTGCTTTCACTTATGCGCGAATACCCTTGGGAAAGGTATTAATCCATCTTTTTCCTCCAGTTATAGATTAAATAATAATACAGACTGGATTCTGTAGCCTTGGCTGGCAACTAGTCTACCGCAGAAAACAGTGGTCACCTACTGCGGGTTAATCTTCTATCCAGTCAGTCAAGTCTCTTTCGATATATGATCGCCTAAAGCATGTATCACGTATGGCACTTGACTGACTGACTGTTCCATTGTTAATAAAAATTTTGATGTATTTTCTTATATCGTACCTAGACATCATGAATTTAATCGCAGTACAAGACTGGCAACAATGTCTCATAATTTTATAACTGAAATATTAACCGTAAGTTCTATGCTAGCAGTTTCTTCTCTCTCAGTTTTAGTTTGACTTGACTTCAGGCTTCTTGCCTGAAGTCAAGTTTGATCGTCAAAAGGTTAAATTTAATGTCAATCGTTATCTTATGTCTTCTTAATTCCTAATCCTTTATTGTTTTCGGAACATCCTTATGGACATATTGCAACCAAACGATTTTTTAAAAATAAAATCAGGAATAAAATGAAAATTCATCTTAACTATTTTTGTGTTACCGATTACAACTGAACCTATTTTTATTATGAATTAAGACAGAGTGAACCGATTGAAATCGAATGCGGAGGTTTCGCTGGGCAGTTCTTTTGCAAAATGCTATTAAAATTATGAGTAAGGTGTATTGAAAAACATAACCGCAGAGTAGGCCCCGATGTAGTAATGGATCAAGTGATAAAAAGATCGGGTAAATTTTGACTGATATATAGTTGTTTTTTTTTTTGTTTTGTTTTTAAGGAGATGTAAGGTTGGTCTTAGTTATAACCTAAAACTACACCTGCCTTGAGTCTCTAGTAAGGCAAAGAATTACAGTACCCATAACAACTGTTATCTACGGGTGATCTCTGTCTAAGAGCTACCTCTTATTTGTCCCATCACCAGGGTTAAGGTTTATTTATTTTAGTTCTAATTGAATTATTAGCATGAAAGAAAACCGGACATGAGGAATTGTCATTGGTTTATGTATGTGAATATATCTCGGCGAATGAAACGAAAGATCGTTACTTAACACTTCGAATCGTGTGTCGCCATATTTCTTGCGAGAGTGAAACATTTACTGCGTTTTTCTTCCTTTTTATTAAAGAGCGTAGAAACAAGTGAACAGTAAGAATGCTGTGATTGAATTATAAAATTTCAGAGGATCCGCAGTAAGTTAGTAGATTCTGGAAAGAAGTCGATAACCGATCAGTATTGATGAATGAGTAGATATGATATTCAAAGATCCGAAATCTCTAATGATACTGGGCTAAAAACCTCACTGAGGATATTGTGCCAAATCATTACACGGACATATTTCACGAAAAGATACGAAATATCTTACGTACGCACGTAGACATTAATAGAATCTTTCTCTAAGTCTTTACTCATACAGAGAATGCAAAAACACTAAAACAATATTGTACACGTTTTTGAAACAAAAAGTCAATTTTTTCAGGTTTTCAAGGACTTCCTGGCGCCGGCTTCAGTGCTTCTAAGAGGAAATTGTCATTTGCATTGTCGCAGTCACAATTGCCGCCAACTTGGGAAATCATTATTCCACTGCTATGGGGAGAAACTTCCAGTCATATTGGCGACAAGGCAGCCATGTTGGATTAAAAGAAAAGATGCTGGCGAGAACTCGAGTTTCCGCTCTTTGTTTTGTTCGGCGTCGTACTGATCAAACCAGTTTGCTCTCATTTGGTGCGGACAAGAGCTGCTGAGAATGGCAGATTTCAGAGAAAACAATTTCAAAGAGAAAGGAAAATTAAAGAAAAACGATGAAAAAGAACGACACAGTGACTTCCAGACATAAAGATTCAAAGATCGAGGCTTAAGCATGCAGATATTGAAAAAAACAAAGACAAAATTGAATTAGAAAGGTTGAAAATAGCAGAAACGAGCACAAAATAAAGACAATAGTATTTAAAACAATAACATAAACGGTATTTTGCATTTGATGATGCCGCCAGACGCTATATATATATATATATATATATATATATATATATATATATGAGGCGTTTCAAATTAGAAGGTGCTTTTCGCCAACAAAATAAAAAAGAAGAAAATAGTTTAAATATTGTGGATATTTGAAATGCCATAACATTTTTTTATCCATTTGAGATAAACCACTTAGTATTTTTAAAGGAAGCTAAAAGCTTGTACTTTAATCTTACAACGGAAAAGCCGTCTGGAATTTTGAAACAAAAATCTTTATATACCTAAAACGCAAACCAGCCACCGTAGCGCAATCTTTGTTTAACAAAATAGTGATATTATGCTTCCACAAGCCATATAAAAGGTTTGAAATATGTCTAAAGGCAAGTATAATTACACTAATTAATTTTCATGAAAATGAAAAGTTTTGAGGTAAAAAAAGAATAATCTTACATGTTATCGTAAAGGTAATCATTATACAATATTACTGGTGAGATAAAAACTATAACGAGTAGACAAAAAAAATAATATTATAAAAAAAAAACAGAATCAGACGCCTCCGGGATGTGGCAGAAGTTACCTTCTAAGCCACACGCGGCATGAGCTTGCACTTGCAGGATCGTACTTGGCCCCATCGTAAATCATAGAAATTTAGAACTTGTAACGGGTACCTGATGATGCAGTCGAGTTGCTTTCCAGTTCAAAGAAAGTTTGGGGAATACAGTGTTATGAGTAAATGATTCATGAGTAAATGGTGGAAAGTATCTTTTTGTACTGAGGG
Source organism: Ascarosepion bandense (assembly GCA_037127315.1). Lineage (NCBI taxonomy): Eukaryota > Metazoa > Mollusca > Cephalopoda > Sepiida > Sepiidae > Ascarosepion > Ascarosepion bandense. The sequence goes on from JBBBDQ010002149.1 coordinate 641,644, forward strand.
CTTCTTCTACAATCTCTCTCTCTCTCTCTCTCTCTCTCTCTCTCTCACTTTATATATATATATATATATATATATATATAATATTTTAGAACATGTACAATTATTTTTATATATATCCACTACAAATTGCACATTTTGTTTCGACATTGGACTTACAATGTCTCATCAGGTGGTGTGGAAAGGAATGGAAGACCTCCTTTCTTATATTTGGGAGTTGTGTGTGGGATGTTGGCGGGGGTTAGCGATAAGGGAATAAGTCTTGTAAATTGTCCGTTAGAATTTTGAAGAATGTGGGGTGAGTAGGGGATATATTTGATTAATGAATATGTCGGAAATTTTGTAGACAGATTTAACATTAGAAAATAGTGTATAACTTTTATGGCCGTCTGGCTAGCCTTTATTCTTTGGGTTAATTAAAGTGGGGAGTAAGGAGATGTAAAGTGTGGGAAGGGATTGGATTGAACCTATCCTTAATGTTTATTTGTACAACTATAGAATATCTTTGTATTTAAGCACAGTTGTTATAATTAATCTAATTTTGTATATTTAACCATAATTTTGAATTTAGAAAATCACTTTTTTCTATAAAAATTTAAATTTGTTAAATTTGTGCTGTGTAATAGGTAAAATTTCATGTAAGATTGTTGGTAGTATTATAAAAGTTTATCGTCTCTAGGAGAACCTAGTTTTGGCTTTTTCGGTATTTTTAGTATGATTATAAGTTTAGTTCTTTAATGGGTTAATGTCTCTAGTTTAAAAGCTTGTCTCTATTCATGTATTTAATAATTTCAATTTTTACTTGAAGACAAAGGCAACATGGTTCCTTTATTGATTTAGCTGATTTTGCTTGTTTGAGTATTTTCCATTTAACTTTAGGTATTTTATTTTTGTTTTTTAGCTTCCAAATGTGTTTGGAAAGAGACGTCATGTTTTATGCAAGAAAAGAGGCTTCCATTCCTTTCCACACCACCTAATGAGACATTGTAAGTCCAATGTCGAAACAAAATGTACAATTTGTAGTGTATATATCTAAAAAAATTGTACATGTTTTAAAATATAATTTATAATAAATATTCACAGCCTTATATTATATATCGAGCACTGCCTTAAGTTAATGTTTTAGACGTTGTAAATTTTTTCTCATTCCTTATTCACTCGGTATATATATATATATATATATATATATATATATATATATATTAGCAGACAAAGCCTAATTAAGGCTTATAAACACAAAGTCGGTTTAGTCTACTGTAAAATTGTTATTGGTTGAGCGGTTAAAATGCATCATATATATATATATATATATATATATATATATATGTGTGTGTGTGTGTGTGTATTTTATGCATATATATATGTTTAGCCACACTGATGAGCTCTGATACAGCAAAACAGGCTTGTATGTGGATGACTAATATATATATATCGGCAAAGCTAGGACCCCAAATAGCTTAAGAGACAGATGTAATCTATGTTTGACAGAAAAAAATTAAAATTTGGAAATTTAATTCCAGAATTTATTCCTAAATAAACAAAGGGAGATCATTAGTATGTGTTGTCATAGAAATAAGTATAAATTGCAATAATCATCATATTCTTCCAATTAGTCGCTATGCAATAAGTTTTTTTTTCTTAATTGGGTTAAGAGTTAATTCCCCACTACCTACCACTACTAACTCCAGGGTCAAGCCACATACTTCCCACTACCAAAGAAGAAATTACTACTAAAATCCTCCAGTTTAACCTTATAAAAAATATAATTTAGAAAAAATTATAATGTTTAAATTTAAATACCAGAATATACTCTTAAATATAGGGAGGGAGATCATTAGTATGTGTCTTCATAGAAATAAATATAAACTGCAATAATTCCCCTTATCTTCCAATTAGTCATTATAATTTTTTTTAAAAGTCTGGCTAAGCAGTTACTTCCCCACTACCTACCACTACTAACTCCGGGGTCAAATTTAGACTACTATTTTTACCGTCTTTGTTATGCTAGCAATCATTCAGTTCGGCCGTAGCATTCTCCGGCTACTTCCCGCATTTGTTGAGGTAACCTTTACTGAAATTTGAATCGAGTCGTTTATTCCAGTTACTAATAGATAAAATTCACATTCCGTTTTCTATGTTCATGGACTGTCAGTTTTAGCAGGTATATCTCGAGCAATGGACGTCAATTTTATCAGAGTAACATCCTCATCATGGATCTCTTAATGATATTCTTTCAGCCAATGAGAGAAAACTAATGGAAAGTTTATCTAAACTTTTGAAAAGAACAATAAGTGTTAAAATATATATATTATTATATATATATATGTGTGTGCGTGTGTGTGTGTTTGTGTGTGTGTGTGTGTGTGTGTGTGTGTGTGTGTGTGTGTGTGTGTGTGGTCATCCGTTACAGTCCTGTTTTGCTGTATCACAGCTCATCAATAGGACTAGACATCCGATTACTTCCAGCCGTGATTGAAATTCGACCGATATTACATCAGTCGTAAATTTTACCCCTAACCTATCCGAGTACACCAAAGAAAGACAGGATTTAGCGTGTTATATACACAATGTAAACAAACGTCAGTAGGCAAGTGTTTTCAATTCATTGATGAAGAATGATGCGTAAATAGCAGTGAGTAGTTACTGTTTTTAAAATCTTCCATTTTCCCAGAGAACTCAGTTGACGGACGAGAGCATAAATTGTCATCGGCATACAGTCTTGTTTGGCTGTAGCGAGAAAGTGAAGGTTGAAATAATCGCGCTAAAAGCGAAGAAAGAAATAATCTTCTAGAACAGCCTTACAAATTTAAATAAATTATATTATTGAGCATTTGTTTTCTTTCAAGTTGAATATAACGAATTACGAATGTCTTCGTGAAACAAAGTCTCACAAAAATACTGCGATTTCTCAGATTCTGTAGCAGACTATAAACATAGTAGACTGACGTTTCACAGGTCTGAGAACGTTTGACACAACTTCGTTGATTGGTAAATAAATGCGAATTTGGAAATTCAAATCTGGAGCTTTTTTTTTTTTAACGAAAATGAATAAATAGTACTCAAATTTAGGATGTGCGTTGTGGTGCATTGGATATCGGCTCGGAACGAGAAATCGGGAACCGAGTTCGAATTCCAGCTGAATTCATTGCATTCACTTACGCGCAAATACCTTTGGGAAAGGCATTAATCCGTGTATTCCTTCCAGTTATGGGTTAAATAATAAGACAGACTGGGTTCTATAGCCTTGGTCGGCAACCAGTCTACCGCAGAAAGCAATGGCAACTTACTGCGGGATAATCTTCTGCCCAGTCAATCAAGTTTCTTTCGAGACATGATCGCCAAAGCGTATATCACGTATGGCACTTACCTGACTGACTCAAATTTATTGATTTTTTCTGCAATTTTTATCGGGTTTAGAAATCGATATCTACGTAGCATAATAGGTGATCTATGACGTTAGAATATAAGAAAAATATAATAAAACGGAAGAAAGAAAACTGCATTGTGCCTATGAGTTATGTACCTGAAGCGATCATCCGGCCACGTATATCCTCACCGTCTATATCTACAAACATTCAATACCCTATAAGATGTAATTTTCCCTTAAAAGAATAGCATATTTTATACAATATTATTATGCTTAAAAAACATATTTTTATAAGTTTTTGTAATCAGGTTATAATAAATCACCTTGGGAGAATGAAGAATTGAAACAAAAGACAGCCATTAGAAATTCCTAAGTGGACAAAACACTTCAGATAATATGGAATGTGCTTATTAGAACTATTTTGCGAATTTTCTGGGAAAGGAGTGCACCAAGGATTTTGTTGATTTGTTGTTAAGCTCCTTTCTTTATCAGACCAAAAGCTCCAAACACAAAAGACATAGTTTTAGGTTTTAAGTGCAATATTTGTCCAGATTTTTGTATTTACTTAGTATTTTTTTAAAAACCTTTGCAGAGATATTTTGTCAAGCATTGTGCAAACGTATCAATGTTTCGCTTTGGATGATTTTCTTCTATTACAGGAACTTGTTATTATTAATAATAATAAAAAGGGGTATATTTCTTTGTCTCCCTTACTATTTTGCATATCATTAATAGCACTAACCAGTCAACTTAACAAGACAGAATGTGGTAATGAAATAGCCCAAAAGAAAATATGCCATCTATTTTACATGGATGACTGAAAGTTGTATACTAAGAATGATAACGAGCTGGAAGGTCTTCTGCAAACTGTAAAATGGTTCAGCGAAGACACTGGAATGAAATTCAATTTGAATAAATGTGCTAAAGCTACAGTTTTACATAAATCGCAAAAACAAACATCCTCAATTAGCTTAGACTCTGCTGTAACAATAATAGAATTAAAGCCAGAAGAAACTTATAAATACCTAGGTGTAAATGAGAGTGAAAACATTCACCATAAAAAATGAAAGAAATAGTGCGTAAAGAGTACTATAGAAGGCTCCGACTGATATTAAAAACTGAATTGAATTCTCAGAACAAAATTATGGTCATTAATAGCCTTGCAATCCCAGTTGTCCAATATAGTTTCAACATCTTAAACGATATCAGCCGAATGGATTCCAAAACAAGAAAGCTTTTTTTTAAGCATAAGATGCATCATCCAAAGATTGATGTAGACCGTAAAGAAGGTGGAAGATGTCTTATTCAGCTAGAATTGTCATACAAGACCACAACTATTGGCTTACTAACATACATAGAAACAACAAAGGACTGGATGATACTATTAGTCAAACAATATGAAAACAGAAAGAAAAAATATTCAATAAAAAAAGAAAGCAGTAAATACAAACAAGATTTACATTTAGTAGATTCTGTAGAAAAGCAAAACAGAAGCCAAGAAACAACTATTGCGGCAAAAATATGAAAATGAAAGCCAAAGATAAAGCTCATAAACATATGGAACAACGCTGGCATGACAAACTTCTGCATGGCCAATATCCAGAACGTGCCAAATGTTGATAAAATTAATACTCATGGATGGTTACGTGCATCTGGATTAAAGTCTGAGACTGAAGGCTTTATTCTTGCAGCGCAAGACCAAAGTCTTTTCACTAGAAACGTTCAGGCAAATATTATACATAATAATGTGGATTCAAAATGCAGGTTCTGTGATAAACACCAAAAAACAATAGACCATCTAATCTCAGGTTGTTCTATTCTTGCCCCAAATGAATATAAAAATCTTCATGATAGAGTAGGGCAATATTTACATTGAACAATGTGCAAACGCTACAGAAAATTTGTGAACAAACACTGGTATGAACATCAACCAGCACCGGTTACAGAAATAGAAGATGTCACCATTATATGGGATTACACCATCTATACAGACAGAAAAATTGAAGCAAATAGGCCGGGCATTATAGTTAAAAACTAGATAGAGAAATGTTGTCTATTAATTGATATGGCTTGTCCAGTGGATTGTAACATAGCAACCAAGAATTTCGAAAAACTGTCAAAATATAAAGACCTGGAAATTGAAATAGAAAAAATGTGGAAATTGAAAACAAGAATCGTACCAGTGATAGTGGGTGCACTTGGAATGCTAAAAAAAGGAACAAAACAACACACTGAACGAATCCCTAGAAACTCCAGCTTAAGACATATACAACAAATTGTCTTCTTAAGTACAGCCCACACACTAAGAAGAACTTTGTATATGTAACGCTAGGGATGATAGGGGAGATAGAAAAAAAATGAAAAGAAGACATAACGACACACCACGACCTGCCTTAGGTCTTCCCGCAGACTTGGGAGGTAGTGCGACCATAGCAGAAATCAAAATATGATGAAAAATGACAACATAATAATAATAATTCTCTTTATTATAATGAAGACCGTTGTATATATATATTTTAGGGATTTTATTGATGAAACCCAATTTTATTTTGATAGATTCGCTATTAGGCAGAATTGACGTATTTGGGCTGTTGAAAATCTAGGACAGATTGTTGAAAAAATACTGTATAAAAAAGGTCACTGTTTGGTGTGTGTTTTTTTTGTTGTTTTTTTTTTTTGCTGTTGGAATCATTGGACTGTATTTCTTTGAAAATGATGCCGGAAATTCTGTTACGGTCACAAGCGAGCGATACCGTCTGAATTGAATCCTAATATAGATGGCAATTAGCCATCACGATCATCTGACTTGACGCCTTTAGATTTCTTCTTTAGGGTCATCTCATAATCCCATAAGATGAATGCCAAAATCCAAGAAAATTTTAACAGCTAAAAGATGAGAATAATGCATATTGATGATATAGGAGCAACTATGTAGAGACGTCATCAAAGATATTTACCATCGAGTGGAGGAGTGCCGCCGAAGCCCGGTGTACATTTAGGCGATATTATTTTTACACATAATTCCCATGATTCAAATAACATCATCCAATAATGAAATCATTAAAACTTCACCAGTAACGCTGTTCTATTAACTGAAAACTTCGATCCGTCTTAATAGAACTTCGTATATATATATATATATATATATATATATATATATATATGTATGTCGGCAGCAAATTTTCTTTTTAGCATGTCAGATTAAATAAATTACAAACATACCCACACGTACACCCACACGTACACACACACACACACACACATATATATATATATATATATATATATATCCCTTCTGTCACGCTCATACAAAGCGAGACAAAACCGTAGGAGAATCGACTCTAATCATTAGAGTAACGATAGCAAGACAGCGTCGATTTAGTTCATTCTCTGTACAATAAGTTATTAAACTTTACTACCAGTTATAAAGGCTCTTGCCGCGTGTTCGCTCTTTAAGACTCATTTATTTTTCATTTATTTTTTGCAATTATTATGTCGTTGAAATATAGCGAGGTAGTTTATTCAGCTTAATGAATATCCATGGCTGCTGACGACCAGCTGGACTGGCAAAACTAGCATGACATCTATCCTTAGCCAAAACCACGTTCTTGTTGACATTACTGTGATGTGATACCAGAATATTTTTTATATGGGCGTGGCAAAATACTAACGATAATGATGGTTACAAAAGCTTTTTTATTTAACATATATGATAGAAATTTTTAACCAGTCTTCGGATTGACATTGCAGAGGCTCAGTTCAGTCTATCAAACCACATATTTTGATGAAGGCGACTCTTCTAAAGAAATTCGCTTCCTATCCCAATGGTAGTATATTCTTTCTATATAAAAGAGAGAAAAGAAAAATAAACCTGGATAGACATGATGTCGATTTTTAATCTGTTAGATCGAAAATAAAATCATTTTCTTTACACATCGATTCTGAGAGTGTCTAGACAAAATATCAACTTGAATGTCAGATACCAGTAAAGTCTAGGGGGATTTTCTAAAAGACAGAACAGAAAAGAGTCTTTTTTTCTTGATTTTGTTTACCATTTTTGATTTTATTAGATCTACTTTTAAAATTCTATAGGTTTAATTTTGGTCTTGTGTATTTATGAATGTCAACAATTTAAATTTAGATTTCAATTTGTATTTGAATTTCTTCTTTACATTACATCGAAACACTGTTTCTGTACGATCATCAAAGTTAAGCAACGTCTACATGGGTGAGTACCTTGATGGGCGTCCCCTTGGAAATAACAGATGCTGTAAGCAGGATATGGGAATTATATAATGATAATACCACATGTTAATCGGAGAGTCGTGTTCCAATTCTCTTTCAGTCAGTTAGTTAAGTGCCATACGTGATACACGCTTGGGCGATCATGTCTCGAAAGAGACATGACTGACTGGGCAGAAGATTATCCCGCAGTAGTTTGCCATTGCTTTCTGCGGTAGACTGGTTGCCAGCCAAGGCTATAGAACCCAATCTCTTCTGTTATTTAACCCATAACTGGAGGGAAGAGATGGATTAATACCTTTCCCAAGGGTATTTGCGCGTAAGTGAATGCAAGGAATTCAGCTGGAATTTGAACTCGGCTCCCCGATTCCTCATTCCGAGTCGATATCCACTGCACCACAACCCACATCCACTTCTCTTTACATTCGCTATATTTACTCAATTGCAAATGTCTTTAGGAAATGTATGAATGCAACACTTTATATATAGAGATCAAAATAGTGATTGGGTTTGTTTGCAACAAAGATGAGAGGTACAAATATTGATGGTTGTGGATAGAGAATGAACACGGCAAATTAAAGATATTTTACTGACCTCTTTTCACTTCGAAGGCAGTAAAATATATGCAGAAGAGGAAGACTATGACGCGTCAGTATTTTAAGTAGAGAGAGTTTTATCATGTGTGCACCGTGTCCTTTTGGAACAACGATGATCATGTTTGTTTACAACTTCACCTCTCTTTTAGCTATAAACAATTTTTGACTAACATCCCCTCTTCCTTTTCTGCAATCAATTCAAATTCATTATTTCTTTTTAAGCTTTCTTCATTTAACAGGTTCTGTCAGTATAAAAGTATTTTTAATTTAGGTAATGGTAATGGTAATATACTCCGTTTCCTTCTAAGGAAACATTTGACATTCAGTGATCGAGCAAACAGTTCAACCTCTGGTTAAAATTTATAAAAACTTTCACTTAAAACATTTTTTCTGGAAAAAAAAGATAGATAGATAGAGAGAGAGAGAGAGAGAGAGAGAGAGAGAGCGGGAGATAGATAGATAGATAGATAGATAGATAGATAGATAGATAGAAAGAAATTTTAATTGAAAAAAATTTAGATAGATAGATAGATAGATAGATAGATAGATAGATAGATAGATAATGAACAGACTTTTATGGCATATCAACCTCTGCGGCTTATTTATTGCAAACTAAATTTTTATTTATTTATTGCTGGTAATATCTTTTTCTTTGAACAATTTGTTGTTGTTTTTTATAAATTTTGTGTCTAGTAATACTTTTTTCTTTGCGAGTATCAAGATTCATTGGGATTTGTTTTTTTAAGGACAGTGTCCCCAAAGTCCTACCCTGTTATTTAACCCATAACTGGAGGGAAGGGACAGATTAATACCTTTCCTAAGGGTAGCAGTGCTTAAGTGAATGCAGTGTATTCATCTGGAATTCGAACTAGGCTCATCGATTTCTTTTTCCGATCTGTTATCCACTGTACCACAACGCACATCCGTTACTAAACGCTTACAGCATCACTAGAAGTTATAGATTGATAGATAATGAAAAGATCACACTAGAAGATATATATATATATATATAGAGAGAGAGAGAGAGAGAGAGAGATACGGTTAAGCACGAAGGAAACAACCAAGTATTATCATGATTCACACTACTGTGGATTTCTTATTTGCTTGTCGCTCTAGATGGATCTACAGCTTCTAGAGCCTAAAAACAAATCCTGCATCAGATTTTGCTCTGGAAGTAGAACAATATATTTCATATTTCCAAGAAAATTAAATTTAAATAAGTTGTTAGTTGTACAAAAACGTATAAGGTACATTTAATATTACTGGCATTTCTTATGGATGGGAAATAAAAAATAAGAAACACAAAAAAAAAACCGACCGGTTTCAATCCCAAGCTTCATCAGGGTCGACTGGGAATTTAATTCATCCTATTTTAAAATATTTCAAAATGAAGATGTATGGTTAAGAAATGGGAAGAAGAAAAATAGGGGGAAGAGCAAGCACTAGATAGTAATAATGTGTAGTCGAAGTAGGCAATCTCTCTGTTTACAGAGAGATGGCCTCCTAGATCTAATGTAGATTCCAATCCCTGAAGGTGAAACTCAGAGTGTGAACCAGACAATACAGAGAACTGATTCACACTGAATTCAGTCACACAATTTCTGGTATTAATAATGTGTTCAATAATTGCTGAGCCGGTAGTGTTAACCAGTTGACTTGTACGAGCATGGCCGTATCTGACTACCGGGCACAGGTCCGGGCCGATCCGTGCAATCATAGTGAAAATCCGGGCAAGGAAAAATGTCTTCGTCAGAAATCAAACTAAACAATTCACGAAGAAAGAAAGAAAAGAAAAAGAAAGAAAGAAAGAAAGAAAGAAAGAAAGAAAAAGGAAGAAACCATCCGAATGAACGCAGTAAAAATATGTTTGTTTATTTATTAATTTTGGGAGAAAAGACTGGTTATACTCAGAAAGTCCGAACTCGATTTCCTGCTTTCGTTCACGTTCTGTGCCTAATTTCCATTGGAATAGCCGAAAAAATCCGCAAAAATCATAATTTCTGGAAACGGATGACACTGATGATATCATCACATTGTCAACTAATAAATACGGGCAATTTTCTCTGTGTCCGGTGTTTTTTAGCGTCAGCTACGGCCCTGTGTACGAGCATCTGATTCAAGAATTCTTAATGGTACATGTTGCCTAATTCTGCCATTTAAGCGTTGCGACGTTCCTCCTGTGTAGTCGTTATAAAAACTACAAATAAAATTAAATTTAAAATGTATATGCACAAAAGCTGAGTACCATCCACTGTGTATTCAATTGTGAAAGTGGAATAAAACATACCAAATTTTTATTAATTTTAAGCTTCCAAGAAAATTAAACTAAATGACCCATAAGGAGTTGATATGCCGTTAAACAAATCTATGGCAATGTGAATTAAATCTGCCAGCTTACTCTATAGAAAATTAAAATAACGTAGAAAGTAGCTTGGTGAAAACAGCCGAAGTATTTATCCTTTAGCTTTCACATCTTTTTCTCACATCAAACAGCCTTTTAGCGAATATCGACAAAAGCGAGTAATTGGCGTTAATCGCTTCCGACGGATGTCAACATTGTCTTCAGTTATTTCTCTAGTTGGAAAACCTTTCTGACAGTGAGAATATGTAGATGACATCTTCTACTGACACTTTTAAACTGCCGTAATTAAATGGATTAAGATATTGCATTTTGTTCTTATAAAAAATCATTAAACGAAAGAGGCATTTAATAACACTTGCTGTTAAATGTCCAAACGGAGGAGACGTTTTTTATAGCAAAAAGCAATAATTAATCCATAACAAGTATCAACTTTAGCATTCAACTCTCAGTCGATTGAGATGATGCAGAGCGTATCAACTTGCAACAAAATAAAGATAAATATCTTTTACGAAAAGTGACGCAACTTTCCTGTCAATTAAAAACAAATAAGGCGAAAGAAAGTTTCAACATGTGACGTGAAAAGAAAAATAGCGGCAAAAAATTGAAAAAAGAAATCATCTCTGAATTATTACTGTGTAACTCTTAATAACAATGCTGTCATTTTATTACCGATGTAAATGGTTGTTTGTAATACTTCTGAAGAAATGTCTACTGGCTTTTTAACATTCGATGAAAAAGGCTTCTGTTTCTATAGAAAAGTTTACAAAATTTGGTGCCAAAACAGAAGATTAGTGTTATCACAATATACCGAAAATTGTTTCTGAATAATATAACAGTTGCTGCCGTCTAAAGTGCTGTAGATGATCTATATAAACTTATTTATAAATGTAACTTTGTCTCTGTGTGTGTGTGTCCGTTACCTATAGACTCTGAAACGGCTGAACCGATTTTCTTGAAAATTTACACAGTTGTACTATAAGTGTCTGTGAGTGTTCTTAGCTAGGTTTTGTGTCGAGATACTCCCGATAGATATCGAAAATCGATAATCGAAAAAATCGGGTTATAGAAGAAGTGGTCCGATTTTAATAAAATTTGATACACTCATAGACAAAGACATAAGAAACGATATTCAGAAGGTTCAAGGTTGCAGTTCTTACAATAATGCAGAAAATCGATAATATATATATATAAGGCAAGATGTTTGTGTGTGTGTCTGTTTATCCGTCTGTATGTCCTTTATATAAATCCACAATTTTTATCCGATTCCCACCAAACTTCACACAAATATTCTTTAGGCTGAGTCTGAGCTCCAGGACCATAGATTAGTTTTAAAGCTTTCATTATGGGCTATACTGCTATTAAACCCATAAGCAAAGGGTTCGAAATCAGGGTAGACAATGGCTCCGTTCAGTCTCCCAGTCTTGTGTTTGTTCGAAAACTTTGTACAGGTAATTCATTATTATCTGTCGCCACGCAAAATATGGCGGGAATAGTTTCTTTTTTCGAAAGAGATTGCAAAGTGGAAGTTATCTTCTTCTAGCCTTTGCATATACAAGCAGGCGCTACAAGGCTGCAAGTGGTTTAAGTTCAGAGATTTACGTCTACTTTGATTACCAACCACTGTGTCCTACTATTTACCAGGTGGGGAAGGGAGAAAATGGATTCATACTTTTTTTCAAAGTGAACTTGATTGGAAACCATACTCTGCTCATCGATCACAACAATCTGAGCTACTATCTGTTACTCCACCGTACCTCCACAATAGCTAACAAGAGAAAAACTTATTTTCAACCTCTGCTACCTGGCAATGATTACTACAGGTTAGTTGATATCTTTAGGTGTATGGATAGTAATCTATTTGGAAGTAACATCTCCGATATAAAACAATATAGAAAGGCCATAAAATCCAAGTTACCACATGGCACGAGTAAATCCACCTTACGAAGAAAGAACGGTTTCTTTAACCCTCTAGGGCCATTCTTATCATATTTGATACAGTATTTCCCTATAAGGAAACATTTGGTATTTCCCTATAAGGAAACATTTGGTATTCATTGACTGAGCAGTCAGTACTGCTTTTATTTGAAATTTATATAATATTTCTCTTAAAAAATTTTTCAGGAAAATATTTCTTTCAAGGCTTGTTTTCATACTGTATCAAATATGATACGAATGGCCCTAGAGGGTTAAACCTGTTTGCGTAAAAATCTGATTTAGATCTTTTAATTTCATCATGCACCATGGAAGGTGCTGACGAAACTAACATGAAAACGTGAAACCAAAGATTTCCAGCCCATCTACAAACATCTCGCCATCCAACAGGAGAGTGGATCAGTAGCATTTGACTGATGGAACGTCGACGATCAGAGTATTACTGATGGGACATCGACAATTAAGGCATGACTTCAAAAGCTAGTGTAACTGGTTTGTTCCATGCAACCAGAATTGATTATTGCGAACATTTAAAACCGAGAGTTTTATAGAGCGCGCAATCACATACTGGTTTGCAACCTGTCAATATTGAATATATTAGTAACTTCTTAATGATATAACAGTAGCCAGACTAATGTGTAAGGTGAAAGTGTCTGGAGTTTGATCCCAAAGTATATCCAATTTTATAATGTGTTACTGATAGTTTTTTTTTTATTTATATGAAAAGTTTTTCTATTTTTTCCAAAGAGTTTCTTCGAACTTTTTTCCAAGTGAATCGCTACCCGTTTGTTCCTTTGTTTTATTTGCCTAACGTCATATGAACTTCTTATGGATCATTTAATTTAATTTTCTTGGGAGCTTAGAATTTATTCAGTTTTCACAACTGGATAAAAATAAACTAAAAAAGAAATAATAGATCATTTTGTGTTACCCTGAAATATTATAACAGCATTTCTCATTGGTATGTTTAATATTCTACACATTTCGCACTAATAATCTAGAAAAAGATAAGCACAGTTAACTTTTTCTGCTCTGTGTGATAGCCGCATATCAAAATAAAATATGCTATCATTGGTTTATCTTATATATCAAGTTCACCTCAAGCAAGGTTGTAAAGCCACTAAGACACAAAGGTGTTTCTGGATGTAAACAAAATACAAACAGAAACATCGAGAACAAAAAGTGTAATCAGGACGAAAGTAGATAGCAATTGACATTGCATTTAAATTTTTGAAGAGTTATGTTGGCTGGAAAACATTGAACCAGAAGGGAATCCCACAAGCGAGAAACGCAACAAAAGAAACTGTTAAACGCAACAAAAGAAACTGTTAGCATAGACCTTGCGGTAGCATCAAGCCAACTCATCTGTAAATTGATGAGATCTCGACGCCAGCCAATTACTGCGTTTAAAGATATAAAGTCTAGATACCATACCGTTATCGAACAATTATCATGAGGGTATTTATAGGAAAAGCACAGAGAAGCAATGTTACGGGAAATGACTGAATCCGAGATGACAGATCAGGATTGATAACATTGCTGATTTTTCATTCGATTTTCTCAAAGAGCGCTAGATAAATAGCAGCTCCACAGGACCATATGTGGTAGCAATATTCCAAGCAGGAACGATTGCTAGACTTTATATGTATGGTAGATTCTGAAAAGAAATATTGTCTCGCACGACATTTTTAGAAGCTGACCTAGCAATGTATTCAATAATGACTAATTTATTTAAGAAAATTAAGATGTAGTAAAAGAATGCACGAAATCATTTGAGTGAAAAATAGGCTGTTGCTCTCAGAATCAAACTTGGCAAACACTAAAAAAACGACTAGAATATCTATAGGGTTACCCCCACAAAACGGGAACTTTTTAACAATCCAATAAAATCAAAAGTGATGGAAGAAAAATATTTTATTCAAAGCAATTGAAATCTCAAAACATGCCATTTCAGAAACAATGATGGAATTTTCATTTCTTAAAAATTACGTCCTGTAGATGGCGTCCTCCTGTACGAATGTATTTTTGAAATTCTTCTGTTGAGACAGAGTAACTGTGATTCCCTGTTCATTTAAAAAACATAGGTCCGATGAACCCATATAATGAAAGAGCACACTATACTATCACTTTACTAGCGTGTAAAGGGCGCTTATGAACTTCATCATGATTTGTGTCTTCCCAGTAACGGTAGTTCTTATTCACGTAACCTGTGAGATGAAAGTGGGCCTTATCTGAAATCCATAACTTGCTTAGAAATACATCGTTATTCATGGTTAATGAAATGGCAGAGTGTTTACTTTGTGAGGCCACTGTTTCGCAGTGCTGTCACTTGCTCATGTATGCTAATAGACACTTAAAAAATTCCCGTTTTTTGGGTCACGCTGTATTTTCATTGTTCTGATCCATAGAGTTTTTTCTATATCTGACTTCTCACCTAGAACTGAGGCTCAGCTGAGTAGTGTATATAACCTTCTCTTTCGTTTCTAATAAAATTTCTAACCTTGCTCCTCCAAAAGGCAAGCAGAAATGTTCCCCTAAACTCTTTTCTGTCCTTTCCAAACTTTACAACTATTACCTCTCTGCATCTCGCTTTCCGATATGTTAGAAAGCCTCCTCTGTAGTTCCAGTCTTTAAAAACTATGCAGAACCCTTAAACGCCCCTAATTATCAGCCTCCTACCAATTTGGGAGGAAGTGTTCGAGGTTACTATCAATGCTGAAATGGTGCAGCATCTCACATTCCACAACCTATTCTCCAACAAATAGTATGACTTCCGCTTCGCAAGGAATACCGCTGATATGCTAACGACCATCACCGAAAATATATGCCAGGTTCTCGATAAGAACGGCGATGCTCGAGCAGTTGCCCTAGATATCTCCAAAGCGTTTGATACGGTTTAGCATGCTACCTTTCTGCGCAAGCTAAAAATCTATTGTATAAGTGGGCGCTTGTCCGATCTAATCCTATCGTTCCTGTCAAATCGCGTAATGAACGTCGTTGTATTGAACTGGCATACTTCCAGATCCCATCACAGAAACGCGGGTTTCTCTCAAGACTCGATCCTAGGTTCTACGCTTTTCCTGATCTTCATTAATAATCTTCCTGTTGTAATCAGTTCACAAGTAGGCATCTACGCTGATGACACCACAAATAAATCCCGTCTCAATAGTAAATCTGCCAAGGCTGACAAAGTAAATCTCGCTGCTGCTCATGGAAAGGACCACTTAGCTTGTAAATTTTAATGATTCCAAAACGAAGCTGCTATTCTTTAACCATTAGAGACAAACTCTCCTACTTCGCATCAATATGGATCTCGCTAGTCTCCTAGAAAGCAATACACAGCGCCTCCTCGGCCTCACTCTCTCAAGTGACTACATCGAATCAATAGCTGCAACTGAAGCTAAGAATCTTGGGTCGCTATGTCGGGGCAGGAAGTTTTCCTCTCAAAATCCATCTTGAACATATACAAATTTACCATTAGTCCGTGCATTGAATAATGTTGCCATATTCAGTCGGACGCTTCTGCTATTCATCTCGGTGTTTCTTGACAAAATTCAAAAGAGGATGCCCGATTCGGCAGCACGATTCAGTCATATTCACACCGACGGGATATGGCTTCCCTCAGTCTTATCTACAAATATTTTGACGGCTTTCGCTCTGATGAGCTTATTTCTCTGGTGCCCTAGTCTACACGAATTTACTTGACCTATGAGATTGGCAACTATGTCCCACCTTTTTTCAGTTAAAAATGTCAAATGTAACCGTTCTACTCAACCAGTCTCTTTTCTCACACAGCCCGCCGTAGTACTTACTTCTGCTTACATTCTTCCCTGATTGAAAAAGATTGTAGTTTTCAGGGAACGTTAATTGTCATCTTTTACCTCCTATGCTTTCCCCTTCCCGTTCTACTTCCACGTAACGCCCTGTGCACCAGTATATTTCCATCTTTCTCTTATCCTTTCTGTGACACCCCCTGTGTCTTGTTCCTCTTTCTTTTCGCTCTTCTATCATGTAACCCGCTGCGCATTACTGGCAGTATTGCCTTACTTGGGGTGAAACGATTATAAAAGAAATTTCAATGCATTTTCCAGTTTTTCCAATGTTTAGCACTTACTTCTGTTACACGTTTGTTTGTTGTATTCTACAAGCCTTCTGTATCACACCGCTTTTAGTTTTGACCATGCTCAATGCAGAATCGTTCCAAATATTTTATTTCAGTGGCTTCCGTTCGTGAACACAAGTCAGACAATTGTGAAAGACATTCCATGTTCGTTGCCTTATTTATCGAAGTGTATTTTAAATCCTCGCTCTTTTGCTTGACAGCTCGCCTCTTAATCTTTAGTTTGGAAGCAGAATATAAAAGGTAATTGAAAAAATAAACTGATATTTACGGAAACTATGAGCTATTCATTCTTGGAGAATTTACGTTGATGTGCCTTCTGGTGCTGTGGATATCGGCTCGGAACGAGAAATCGGGGAGCCGAGTTCGAATTACAGTTGAATTCCTTGCATTCATCTCCGCGCAAATACCCTTGTAAAAGGTTTTAATACGTCCCTCTCCCCCATTTATGCGTTAAATAACAGTAAAGATTGGTTTCTGTATCTTTGGCTGCAACCAGTCTACCGCAGAGAGTAATGGCAATCATCAACCCAGTCAGCCATGTCTCTTTCGAGACATGATCGCTAAAGCGTGAATCACGTATGGCACTTAACTGACTGATTTGTATACAACAATACTTCCCAGTTGTGATGCTATTCTTACGCAGATATAACATTGAAAACCTTTGGGTGCATAACGATATATATATATATATATATATATATATATATATATATATATATATATATAACGTACAATACTTGGTATATAAGTCCGGTATATTCCAATAGAGACGAACTCAAAAGAACTCAATGTTAAATTTATTTATTTAATTTAACAGAGTAATATAATTTGGAAAATTTTTTAGATATTCCACAATTTCATGGGTAATACGTATTTGTACAGCAAAAAGCTGCTCGTCAGACCCAAAAGATACACAGCATTTTGCTGTGAAAATACGTAGTACCCATGAAATTGTTTAAAATCTAAAAAAATTTCTAATATATATATATCTCTCTCTATATATATACACACACACACACACACATATATATATATATATATATATATATATATATGCAGGTTTCATTAAAAATGACAGACAAGGTATAATCATTAATTTTTTTTATATAATTTTCATGTGTTTTCATGAATATTTTCTTTTCCAAACTTTAATTATATAAGCAGGTTTCATTAAAAATGACACACAAGGTATTATCATTAATTTTTTTATATAATTTTCATATGTTTTCATGATTATTTTCTTTTCCGAAATTTAATTCTATAAGAATTATTCAAAGGTATTATATTTTCGAACGCTATACTTTTAGCTGTTATCAGGAATTAATTGTGTTTTGCTTGTAAATAAACATGTTTGAGAATTCATTTTCTCAACCACTTTTCTTCAAAGACCTCAGTAATTTGAAACAAACTCTTATCAATAACTGCTTTCCAAATTATTTACTTGACTACCACATGGAATTTTTTTTCGTGACATAACCTACGGCAATTACAAACATATGGACAAAAAAACATAACATTAATATTTTTTTACAAAAATCAAATGCACAGTAATTACAAACAGGACGAATCTTCACTTCGCAACAAACAAAATTATACAGCACCAACTCAAACAAGAAAATTTTATTATCTACTATAACAATTCAAATTTGTCAACCTCATCGACAATAATAATATTTCACCTGCAAAATCTAAATTGCAGAGAACCAGTGTCGTTTACGAATATATATGTCCTTTTGAAGAACTGTGTTCTTCAACAATTCAAAAAGTCAAACAATTACATTAGTCATACCACCACAAAATTGACGAGAAGATTGACATTGCACTTGTTCTTACAACAGTTCCAACCAATCTTATTTAAACACACATATGATAACCGGAATCTATCTGTTATATACTTGTCAATACATATATAATAGTATCATCCACATGCAAAAGATGGTTTAAAATTATGGAGGCATTACTAATAAAAAACAAAAATCCAACACTTAATAACAACAATTATGAACACGGCCACAATATGCTTACCCTATTTGAAACTTAACATACACATGACTTTATATACATAAGCTTTACTAATATTTATTTACAAGTAAAAAAAAATCATTCTTGATAATGATTAAAAGTATAGTAAAAATACAAATTATTTAAACAATTCTTATATAATTTGAGTTCTGAAAAGGAAAATAATCATTAAAACACATGAAAAATTATATAAAAACTTAATACGTTATCTGTCATCTACCTGATTAATATGGGACTTATATGTGATCTATGATTCTGAGCCGTCAAAATGTGTGGTTGCTCTATAAACCAGAATTTTTGTGTCCAATTTAATACCAATCTGACTTGTTAGACATTGGCAAAGCTTTGCAAAGGAACTTGTAGCTTTGGCAATCCGATTTGTTTGTCATCAAGGGATGCATTCGAATTCATCTTACTTTCTAAATATGTAAATGCTTTTACGTACTTCAAATTCTTATCATCGACCTGCATACGAGTGTTTAGGAATTAATGAACTATATACGCGTGTCTATGTATTAATGAACTGCTGGATGACACCCGAATCTGATTTGGACAAGAAGGGGTTTGGTGGATTATCTTGGTTTTCTTAACGCTAATTGTAAGGGCAAAATGGTTTATACATGGCATAATGACTAATGAAACCAAAAAATGTGGTTTAGTAGAAGACTTGTAATGGAGTCTACCATTTAACACATAGCAGGTGGGGAGTATAAGAGATGGAATCATGCTTTTTCCAAGAGTATCGTGCAAAAGTGGATAGAAGGGACTAGGCTGTAATTTGAACGTCTTACGGAATTGATAGACACTGTACTATTATGTGGCTCGGATATTGTTTTTACATTCGTTTTTTAAGCGTATAACCTCTATAAATGTAACGTTTATCTTGAATAAATTGAAACATTCAATATGTTGCAATTTTATTTTTGTCATTGTAGATATAATATTTCAGTTTTCACGTGACATGAGTGATCCAATCATCAGCGATCTTGTCTCTTTCGATTCATGACTTCAGACAGTCGGTTAAATGACATACGGGATACACACTTAGGCGATCATGTCTTTTTCAATCTATGACTGACTAGGCAGGATATTTGCGGTAGACTGCTTGCTAACCAAGTCTATATAACCCAATCTGCTCTGCTATTTAACCCATAGCTGGAAGGTGAAGAGATCCGCGCGTAAGTAAATGCAACAAATTCAACTTGAATTCAAACTCAGGTATCGAATTTCTCATTCCAACACAACGCCCATTCATGACTTCAGTCAGTTAAGTGCCTTACGTGACACACGCTTGGGCGATCATGTCTTGAAAGAGACATGACTGACTGGGCAGAAGATTATCCCGCAGCAGGTTGCCATTCCTTTCTGCGGTAGACTGGTTGCCGACCAAGGCTATAGAACCCAGTCTGTCCTGATATTTAACCCATAACTGGAAGGAAGAGACGGATTATTACCTTTCCTAATGGTATCTGCGCGTAAGTGAATACAATGGATTCAACTGGAATTCGAACTCGGCTCCCCGGTTTCTTGTTCCGAGCCGATATCCACTGTACCACAATCCTGCGGTAGGCTACAACTGTTTTTTGTTTTTTATTTTTATTTTTTTATTTTTTTTATTTTTTTTTTTTTTGCGGTTTCTGTTTGACAGCCAAGGCTATAGGAACCAATTTGTTCTGCTATTAAACACATACCTTATAAATAAAAAACAAATTCAATTTTTTTTCAAAGGGTGTTTGCGTAAGTGAATTTTACCCGACTGGAATTCGAATTCAGCTATCCACTCCCCCATACCGGACATAAATGATTTATTCATTCGTTTTCTCTGGCTTATCAAAAGTTTTCAGATTATTTATAACCGGAAACTATTTTTAGGTAATAAGAATTGAAACATTAATTGTTTAGTGACACAAGTCTTACTAATTAACCCATAGATAGGGAAGAATAAGTACATTCATATCTTTCCCAGGTATTAGTGGGTTAATGACTATAATGAACCCAACGGGAATTTGAAATCTGCTCTCCGATTTGCCATTATCTGTTAGAGCATCGCACGACTAAAACTTACAGCGGTTGATATTCCCAAGCAGTCAACCATACACCTGACCAGGCCCGACGTTGCTTAACTTAGTTCCGCACTTTTAGATATAAAATCACTGTTCAATTTACATATGTTTTCATGCCAAGTATCAGCAGATCCTTGTAAGATATCAGGCTTAAAACTTTCATCTCTGTATAATGCGAGAGGATTTAACTCCGTGATATAGATTCTTTTGGATTCTAATACAGAAAGTTGTAGCATTATCAGTAATACCACCAGGAAACATGCTATCCCTGTGTTTATTCAATACTTAAATAAATCCGTTAGTCACTTCCTAAGACCTGACTTGTTACAATATTTAGATAAGGATTAATGTTTTACATTAAGCAATAATCGAATTATTGCTAGGAAAATAGAGGAAAAAGTGTCTGTGCATAAGATTTCATAATCATTTCATCCCCAAAACAATGAAACCTCAGTTACCTAGTATCGCATGATCGGAGCGTACAACAGCCGAAATGTCGTACAAATGGCAACAAAGATGAGGCCAATAGTCCGAATAATGTAAATACTGCTTCATATCAGAAATATAGACAAATACGAGGGAAGAGAGTTTATCAGAACAATTACCATGAAAGTATTTATAAAACAAAAGCAGTCAAAGACCACAAACCTCTACTAAGGCAATATCAACATAATTTTAGCGATTAGCGGGAAATAATTATTAAAATGAGAATAAATGCAATGAAGTTGACAGATATTTTTTTTACATTTGGATAATATTAGATTTATATTATAAAACTAGTATTTTCATGGATAAAATTGTGCGGTCAGAAAATGTAATTACGTAAAGTAATCTAGGGGAGGTAATTCAGTAATTGGCATGTGAAATGTACAAAAATATTAGTAAAATTACGAAAACGAAAAAAATAAACTAGAAACTTAACTCATCTAGGATCGAACTCAAAATCTAATCAGTTCGTGCCAGTTATGAGGCCAGTCACCTCTGAAATTTTAATTAGAATCCATTCAGTGGCTCCATCCAGGCAGATAAACAAACAAACGCGACCGAATACAATACCCCCACCTTTAGGCGGCAGTAAAAAGTACCATGGGGCTGCATTAAGGCAATGGGAGAACACTGAAATCGAGATGCCGGCTCAAGACTAATAATACTGCTAGTTCTTTTATAAATATATTTAATAATATCGTACTTAATAATATCGTCATGATTTAATCACGCTTTCATATTCATTCGACCACATATGACAATAATCGTTTTACTTTGACTTGTAACATGAATATTTTGTGTAATGTCACGCTATCAGAGTAAAAGTAATTGAAAATAAAACTGAAAATAAAAATAAACAAAAGCAATAAGTTACATATAACCTATGTTTAATTATTTTTCATATTTCTTTGATAAAAGTTCATTGCTCTTTTCAATTTATATCAAAATATATTATTTTCATGATACATAAATAAATCTCTAAAATGTATTGATTATCATTGATGACTGAAATTACTAACAAAGCATGAAAATTGAAAAGAAACATACATTTGTAAAAAATTTGTAAACGTCGAAATCAGCTTAATGGCTACGGATTTTGAATGTGAATGTAAACAATATCGCTGATATTTTCAAATATATTATTCATCTATAGAAAGATTAATTTCTTGGGTGAATTGGTAGTAATAGCAGAATTATAATAAATATATATATATATATATATATATATATATAGGAACGAAAATCTAAGGGTGCGCCAAGAACCTACCACAGTTTCGCTTAACAGCTCGTCAATTTTCCCTGACGAGCTGTTAAGCAAAACCATGGTAGGTTGTTGGCTCACCCTTAGATTTTCGTCCTTGTTTGCTCTACTTTCGCGTTGGGTACTTTTTGTACTCTGCTTTCGTATTGAGCTCTTTATTGTTAAGGTTTTCGTCTTGGTTTTTTTTCTTACTCACGAATGCTTGACTTTTTTTCAAGTATTTCGTTTGTTTCTTTGTTTCTTCCCCTTCTTTTCCCTCTGGGTTAATTCCGGTGGGTTTCAAGACGTTCTTAGTTGTAGTTTAATTATTGATAATCTTGACGGAATTAGTTTTGTCGATACTGGTATTATAACTATAATTAATATATATATATATATATATATATATATATATATATATATATATATATATATATATATATTCTATGCCTACTGAAAATCTGATTTGAAAAGAATAATATTGGCAACTACACGAATGTTCGGAAGAATTAAAAAGTAAGCAACAAATTTTTAGTAGTGAACCCAAAACGCGATTGGATTTCATTAAGGTTTCTGGATATGTTGACATGATGTTCCTTGAAGTAAAAAGATTGTCTTACTATTAGTCAATCTTTAAGAAGAAATTTGTGAATGCCTTTCGTCTGAAAAAATAAAATTGAAAATAATGATAGTAACTTACTTTGACGTTGACAGCAAAAAAAAAAAAAAAAACGAAATAAAATAAACAAAAGCCTATTTTATCATGGCGATTTTCTAAGCGTCACAAAGCTGAAGGTATGGAGACGCTAGTCAGATTGAGACTTACTACCATAACTGACCTAGCGAGACAAGCTTATTAATTATTGTACCACGTCGAAAAGCTAAAAATGATTTTCAAAGAGTAACTTAGATGTGACACAAGGCTGAAAGTGTAAAGCATTCAGAGAGGATCGAACTTAAATCTGTTTTACTTAGGAAAGAATCAGTCAGTCAGTTAAGTGCCATATGTGATACACGCTTAGGAGATCATGTCTCGAAAGTGACATGACTGACTAGGCAGAAGGTTATCCCGCAGTAAGTTGCCATTACTTTCTGCGGTCGACTGGTTGCAGCCAGGGCTATAGAACCCAATCTTTCCTGTTATTTAACCCATAATTGGAAGGAAAAGATGGATTAATACCTTTCCTAAGGGTAATTGCGCATAAGTGAATGCAAGGAATTCAACTGGAATTCGAACTCGGCTCCTCGATTTCTCGTTCCCAGCGGATATACACTGCACCACAACGCACATCCTTAAGAGAGAATACACTTTCTAAATATTGTTAACGCGTGTGCAATCATGATTTCTTGCACGTTAATTTGATTTTGCTAAGGGAGACATTTTTTTAATGTTGTGACTGATTTCATACTAGATTTCCAGAAGACTTCCAGGGAGAAATCAATACGCAGATTTCTTGTTCTTGGAGAGAATCTGAACATCATCTTAAAAAGTTAAAAATATGCGGATGAGTTTGTGTTCGCAGTGGATTCAAAGAGAAAATAAAAGACCTCCGAGACAAGATAGCAAATGAAAGCGAGAAAAATGGAATAGCTATTAATTATCAAAAAACAGGATGGGTAATCACCGGCAATTATGACAAGTCATGGCTTGATCTGCGAATTGGAGACATCTAAAGCAAAATGTACTTTTTTACTTCTCATGCCAATTTTGTAGTCTAGCAACAAACGACAGATAAACGCGTGGTAGAAATTTGAAGACGTATTAGTATGGCGAAAGAAGTCTCTCAAAAACGAAGCAAAGAATTAAGAATCGGCAAAATTTCTTTAGAAGCAAAGACTGTTTTCCTTCTATATCATAACAGTTCTTTTATATGGCAGTCGATGTTGGTCAGTTTCCTTAAAGACGATGAAGAAAATCGAAGAAACAGAAATATGACTATATAAAGAGAGGCAGAGAATACCATGATCTGAAAATGGGAAGAAAGAAGTTTTAAAAAATGGGATCTTAATGACGTTTATAATTAAAATCAGAAAAAGTCATTTTAAATATTTGATTCACATTATGTGGAAAGAAGCTTTGGTGAATTTTAGCAGTCACAAGACATCCTAAAAGAAGAAAGGGTCTGACGGAAACATCGATTAACTTTCCTAATTAGTATTTGAATGGATGGGAGACCGTTAACAATGAAGGGTAGTAAAGAGTTAAACGTTGCTTAGATCAGTGCGAAACAGAAAGTCGTGGAGAGCCATACGTTTTCACTTCATGTATGAGTGGTATAAGAGAGTGTTTATGGATGAAATAGTGTAAGAATATAAACTACATGCAAGATTCTTTTTCTTATATATACAATATTTGTTCAGGATGTTGGTGATCACTTCTCTTCACAGCTTCTCATCATTGGCAGCATTTAGCATTATTAGTCTTGTTAGTGAATTCCCATGTCCTGATATTCATTTACGAAAGCTCCTTGTCTTGGCTACTCGATGTGTCTTCCTCTTCCACTTGCCTCTAACATATTCTGTAAATTTCAAAATTTCTTACCCTTCTTTCCTCTATTTCCAAGAAATTTCTACCCTTTCTTTCTGATTATGAGTATAAAGATCTTTGTTAACCAGTGCAATCCAATCAAGGCACTAAAGCCACTAAGGTACAAGGGATTGCTGTGTGAGAAGAAATAAGAAGAAACATTACTGAGAAGCGGGAACAAAAGAAGAGTATTGCGAAAGACAGCAGATAGCGATTGACATTGCCTTTAAATTTTTGAAGATTAAAGTTGACTGAAAAGCCTGGGTTATGAAGATAGTAATACAATCGAGAAATACAAGGAAAGAAACCGTTACCATAGGTTATATCTAGACAACTTATATTTTAAATTGGTGAGACCTCGTCGCCAGTCTAGTTAAAAAATTCATAGGTATTATAGTGAAGAGCTTATTTGAACAGTTGTCATGTAAGAATTCATAGAAAATGCACGAGGAGTCTACGGCGATATTAAGTGTTTATTTCCATTTTCCTTAAAACGTTCTTCTTACTCACATGCACCGTTCGTGGCATTCTCAAAAACTTTTTGAGGAAGCACATCACTATTTTCTCATGTTTTCTTCGTCTGTGAAAAAAAAAGTCCAGTATTCACTACCCTGTAGGATGATTGAAATATAAGCGCGTTTCACCACTTTTTCTTGAATTCTAATAATTTTTTCTTCATTTCTTAATATTTTGCTTATCTTTCCGAAGGGATGTTTTGCCATGACAGTTTACTTTCGAATAGTTGTGTTAAAATATATATGTTAAAATATCTATGAAGTATTAAACCTCTTCGTAGATATTTAAATTTTCGTACTTGCTTTACTTGCTTGATGTTGACATCTCTAAATCGTAGCTAGTATATTGGGTTATTTATTTGATCTACAGGGATCCATTGGCTTATTCCACTGTTCTTGTCTAGAGATATATGATCGTGTTCCTATTAATACTAATCGTTTACTTATCATCTCAAAAATAGGATTTTACATTCTAAAAATGTTTTCTAGATTAAAATGATCTAATGAGTTGAAAAACCGTCAAAAACGAACCAATCAATCCAAACTTGAAAAGGAGAACCAGGCAGCAACGTTTTGAGTTGTTAAGAGTTGTGGCTTTATACTCCTGAGAAGTGTTTACAGGTTTTCGGATTTGGGTGAAAGTTTTCATAGATAAATAGAAATAAGATTCTCTTTGGCATTATCATCTTTTCCATTACTGCAGCTGTTGCATTATTTCATTGCTGGCTGTATTATATTAGAGAATTACATATATCTACTCTTAATGTTTCCCCAATTCATTTTTTCAAATGTGTGAATTGCCTTTGTTAGTGGAAACCCATTAGGCTTCATTATGGAATGCGTCATTATCAATATAAGATAAAAGTTTAGTAAATTTTCTTGCGGCAAGAAAATGTTTTTGCTTGTTGACGCGAAATAAAAATAACGATAAGCCAACATAAAACAGACTCTACGGTGAAAATCATTCGGTAGTAGAAGTGATCCACCAATCAACTCATATTCACAGATATTAATCATACGTTATCACCTGCGCCTAATAAAATGCTAAAATCGTGGGGCTGAAAAGAATATTAAAATTAGTTATTTTGATAAGAGCATATATATATATGCTCTTATCAAAATAACTAATTTTATGAGTGACTATTCAGAAACGAATTCAGTTCTTTCGGTGGCTGGCGTGTGTATGCAATACATATATACTACACGTTAAAATTTCCATTCTCTGATTCCATGCGCCTATGGCTTAGGAGTTAGCGACGACTTTCGAACTCGGCCAAAAGCAAGTGAATGTGTCTAACCACAATGATGAGCTGTGATACAGCAAAACAGGCTTGAATGTTGATGACTAATATATTTATATATGATATACTGTTTGATTATAAACAGAATATCTACTTAAATATGAGTATCGATCAAAAATAATGTGCAAACAAATAATTTCAAACTGTTGGTTGTTTATAACCATTTCGTTATTGTTTGTTAATTTCCGTAATATATATATATATATTGTGTGTGTGTGTGTGTGTGTGTGTGTGTGTGTGTGTGCTTAAACAACAACCTCACTTTTATGAAAGTTTTATGGAAAATGACAGACAAGGTGTTATGGTTGAATTTTTTTATATGGTATATATAAGGATTTTAAAAAAGTTACTAAACGGAAAATATACATATATATACTAAATAAAAGTCTTAGTCATGGTTACATGTCTGTCTTTTTTAATGGAACTTGTATATATATATATATATATATATATATATATAACTGAGAAGTAAAAACCCAAATAATACAATTTTTAAAACTAATCGATAAACACTTTTAAAAAGCTCATAATTAAAGAAAATTTTTAATAGGAATTCAATTAAACTTAGTTAAAGTTTTACGATTAATTAAGAAAATTGCATTAAAGAAAACGCCAGAAACCTAAATAACAACGTACAAAACAAATATCATTAACAAGGAATGTAACTGACTGTAAGGCCAAATATAAAGGGATTATTTACAAAGCAAAAGTACATGGCATAAATGGTCAAAGTAAAAATTGTTTATGATCTACTAAAGACAGTTTTAAAGTTAGATGGAATAAACATAAGTTTACATTTAAACTAAAAACCTAAAAAAAACGAAGTATGGAAAAGACCCCGATATAACTCGAGCATGGTAAAAATAGCCAAAATTTACAACGGTGGTAACGTATGCAGATTATGCCAGGAGGAAAAATTGACTAAGACAAAAAAATTACAAAAATAACTAGGATCATGCAATCATGTTCTAAGCTCCTTAAGTAAATTACACGTTCATAAAATAGCCTTGTTATGTGAGCGTTCGAGAAACGGTAAAATCACTTACTGCAAATCACCAGAAGACACAGAAAAGTAGAAACCTAGGTCGCGAAATAATTCATTTCCAAATTATATATATATATATATATATATATATATATATATATATATATATATATATATATATTATTAATTATACTTTAGAACATGTACAAACTACAAACTACTACAAAATTGTACATTTTGTTTCGACGTTAAAAGAACGATGTATTATCAGTTACATAATACTGATGGCTATAAATATTTTTTTGAAAAAGTTTTCAATGTCGAAACAAAATGTAGAATTTCTACTAGTTTGTAGTCTGTAAATGTTCTAAAGTATAATTAATAATGCATATTCATTGCTTTATTTTTACAATGAGCATTGTTTTAAATTAATATTTAAAATGTTGCAATTATTTTCTTCGTTCCTTATTTATTTGTATATATACATATATATATATATATATATATGTGTGTGTGTGTGTGTGTGTGTGTGTGTGTGTGTGTGTGTCAGTAAGGTGTTTGAGATTTGAGAACAGATGTATGTTTCTACAAAGGCAAATATATAATAACAGATAATAGTTATTTTCTTGAAACATTTTATGACCATAAAAAGTACTTTTCTTTTAATAATTTTATTCCCTTTTTTATAATTTTAAAGTCCCTTTCAGTTTGAACAATTGCTTTTAAGCGAGCTTAAAATCGTCTACATGCTCGAATGAAATGGCCCTGGTTTATATTGAACATCTCTCTGATATTGGCGTCTTTCAAAGTATATTTAGTATTCTGGATGTGTTAATTGGCTTCTCCCCCCCCAACAATGATTTACACATCGATGGATTAAGATAGTTAGGGGGTCAAACGTTAGAAGTTACATCATCATGAAAATGTTCAACCATCCATGCTGAGTATCGCAATTTATAGAAGCTTGATTATTAATGATTGCTAGATCTTTCTTTTGCAAATTCATAAGGATTTAGAGACCAAAGATGGCAACCTGTCACCAGTGAAATTAATTCTAAATGTTCTGACATCATTAGAACACCTGAATTCATCCAGCAAGTTCAGTAGACCATTATTGACAATCTTTGAAAATAAATAAGGTCAGAAGAAACGTAGAAATAATAACTAATAAGAAATGTTGTCAACAAAGATATCAGGTATGTCTTAAGAGATAAGGAAAGGCTAATTTATGTTGAAAAAGACAAATAAAAAATGATTAATCTTATCTCAAAGACGCTTAAAATAACTAAAAAATTCAGCAGATCATGTTTTCTCAGACGAAAAAAACTTTGACTAAGATCAGATATTTAACACCAGAAATGACAGATGAACCTTCTGTTTATTCAATAGTTATGCATACAAAATTTACAGAAACAGTCATGGTTGTCAGAAATGAAAGAGGCGCTGATCCCTCATGACATCTTTCCAGAATTAAATCTGCTACCTACATTGAGGTACTGGATTCTTCTTTTATGTGCCTTGTTCCTTCAGGACGTAGGCGATCATGGCTTTCCACGTCTCCCTATCCCTGATGGCTCTTAGCACGTCTTCTGTTATACCACGCAATCCTCGTTCCATCATCTAACTGATTAGGTCCTTCAAATATGATCTTCGCTGCTTTCCTCTGTCTCTTTTCCCATCTATCTGGCTCGTTAGTATCAGGTTCTTCAAGCCCTCCTTCCTCATTGCATGTGACAGTAACTTCAGCTGTCTCTTTCTGATGCTCAGTATTAATTAATTTCATTTTCGTTTCCATCATTTCCAAAACCTCATCAATGTTCACATGCTCGACCCACGATATCCCCAGCATCCTTCTGTAGAACCACATTTCAGTTGCTTCAATGTTCTTCTTCAACTTTGATGATATTGTCCAGCATCCACTGCCATACTGAATAACTGACATTACATAGCAATCCAGTACTCTCTTCTTTGTTTCTAGCGAAATTGTCCGGTTTCTTAAAACTTTACTCAACTTCTGGAATGCTTCCTTCGCCATGACAATTCTCCTTCGGATCTCTGTGTCGCACTTTCCGTCTTCTGTTAGAACACTTCCCAGATATTTAAACTTCTGTACCTGCTTGAATGTAGTATCCCCGACTTGTATTTGGCCTATTGGGCTGCCCTTTTTACTATGACCATGCTTTCGTTTTCTTGCAGTTTCTTTGCAATATTTTCTTGTCACTCTCTTCTGCTACCTTATGTAGGAGGTCTAGTTTCCTTTCTGTGTCTGCTATTAGCACTGTATCATCTGCGTAACTTAGATTGTTTAAGTTGTGGCCTCCGAAGATGAACCCAGGCATAACTTCGAGGCTCTTCAAAATATTCTCGCTGTACACGTTGAACAGATCCGGTGAAAAGGCACATCTTTGTCTTACGCCCGTTTTTATGTTTGTATGTCTGCTGAATTCGTTACCTGTCCTTATACAAGCGGTTTGTTGCCAGTAAAGATTCTTGATTACTCTTAAGTCTTTCCCTAATATGTCAAGGCTGCCGAGCATCTCCATCAATTCTTTGTGGCGTATTTTGTCAAACGCCTTCGCATAATCAATAAAACACAGATATAAGTCCTTCTTCATTTGTATAGCATCCTAATCATAAATATGGCGTTCCTTGTTCCAGTGTTTTCGACAAAATCGCACTGTTATTGTTCTATCTCTGACTTGATTCTGCTTCTCGCTCTATTCATCAAGATTCGGACGATCAGTTTTGTTATATGGATCATTAAACTGATGGTTCTATGGAGCTCGCACTCGTTTCCTCCAGGCTTTTCTTTGCAGAAGTCATCTGGTATTACACCACTATTAGAAATTTATTTTATTATTTCTCTAATTTTCTCTATGCCAAATTTTTCTAGGGCTACTAGCAGCTCTATGAGTATGTCGTCTGGTCCAGTCGCTTTGTTTTTATTCATTTTGGCTACTGCAGATTCCACTTCAGACTACAATATTTCCGGTCCGTCCTCATCTTTGTCTATCATTGGTTGCACTCTCTTGTCGTGGAAAAGATCTTTTATATATTCTTCTCATTATTGTAGTATTTCCTCTTTTTCCAAAATGATTGTTTCATCTTTGGATTTTATACATCCTGTTGAAGAGCAGATCTTTTGTCCTGTTAGTTCTTTTATTTCTTTATGCATGTATGCTTTATTCTTCCTGCTCAGTCTCTCTACTTCTCCACATTTGTCTTTCCTCTTTATCCTGTCTGTACTTTCTACTATTTTCCTTGTGTAGTTCTCAGTACTTCATTCTATGTCATTTTCAGCCTCCTTTTCATCACGTCAAGAATCTCTTCAGTCATCCACTCAATTTTTTCTTCAGCGCCTGATTTCCTTTGGGGCAATGTTGTTTGCTGATGTCACTATTGCTTCCTTTAGCGACTCCCATTTCGAGTGTCCTTCTCCAATTTGAACAGTTGTTAAAATTTGGATAGCAAGTATAAACAACAGAAGGCCTTATGTGTTTCAGAAATACGTTGCTTTAGAGATGGCTAAAGTAATGCAGGATGAATAACTGAACATTTTCATGATAACGTAACTCCTAACATTTGACCTCCAAACTACCTCAAACCATCGACAACTGCTAAACACTTTTTAATACAACTATGCATTGGTTTAATTTAATTATGACTAAAAACTAAATAATTTGCCATCACATGATTTTTTCTTCCTTTTAACTTCTTTGAAATTTCTTTTGTATTTGAACTAAACTCTGTTCTTTCTTTCTTTCCTTCTTTCTTTCTTTCTCGACACGTATCTATCCCCCTACCCAGATGGAAAACCTAACCTCTCTCAGCCATTGAGTCATATACAGGGTAGCTGGTACTAACTGGAATTCACTTTGCCTGCCTGATTTGTTTTTTGCCAAAAAGGCGAATCATTCGAAATGTTCGGCTTTTTTTTCCTTACTGGCCATTCCATCTATGGCCTGTGATAATTTTTCCTCTTTTTTTATTCTCTTCTCTTTTATAAAATCCTCCAATTTTATTCGTGTCCAGTCTGAACTGGTGTTAGATTTAATTCATGCTTGAATTCTTTAAAAGTAAGTCAATTTCATGCATTTAAATTTTTTTCCTAAAACTTCTTTCCTTTTCTATTACCCATAATTAAACGTTTACTGTAACATTCTTTTTTTCTTTCTACTTTTCAGAACGTTTTTTGCATTCGGATTTTAAACATTGACAAATCTTATTTGTTTGTTTGTTTGTTTGAAATAACTTTAATAAACTGTCTCTACTATCGCCATTTTTACACTCCTCCCATTAATATTGCACAGGAGTAGAAACTCATCCAATGTTACCTGTTCAGAAAGTGGTTTCCGGCTCTCTGCCTCTTCTCAGTGATCAATATTAGTGCTTCCTCAATTTTCATATGATGTGCGTGGTCGCTGGTAACGTCTCTTTATTTTGAGGGTACTGGATTGAAAATTTTCTGGTTGCTGTTTCTGACTGGTAATTAAAAACACTTATTCTCGCCTAGCGTCGGGAGAGGCTGCTCTGATCAACAGTTGTATAATATCGGAGTTTTTGATGTCCCATATTGCGCAATGATAGGTGTCCCTGAAAGCGCTTCCGTTGGGCAACCCTGAGGCCACACTTTTCTGGGGTCCGCGCCAGCTCCCTTCCCAGTCAATGACCGTTTTCCACCTCTACTCGAGGTCTCGCCTCACCAAAAACAAACATGAACAACCACATCTCAACAAACAAAACTAAACAAGGCAAAGCCTCTCAACATTTCCTTCACGAACATCTACGGTATTCTTGCCAACATTTGTAGCGCGGAATCATTCCTCTACGAAAACTCTCCTGGCGCTCTGTGAGACTAATTTTAACCCTTCAATACTCTCCTCTGGCTTTTCAATTCCTGGCGACCTTCCCCTCTTAAGGAAGGCCTTCACTATCCATATACATTTCTAGGGGTTTACTACATTGAACACCTCCCTCTAGGTAGCGTAACATCTCTCAAATTCCTTAAACATCCAAACATATGTCTCACTTCTCATATAGGTTAGCTATCTTTTCTTTCTGTGACATTCCCCTTCCTCTCTCGCTTGCTCCAGCTCCAAGGACTATTGTCGGCTCTTTAAACGCGTGCTGAAAAACATCAAACACCCCCATTACTCACTTAATCAATAAATTTGTGGTGCTCATGTCATCTGCGGTTAGCTTTCAGATTCTGCTCCAACTACACATTTGACTTGTCTGAAGTATCCCTACCCGACTTCCGTCTTAGAACTGAGGCTTAAAGGAGAGATTTTTTGAATAACCCTCTGTCGGGCATGCCTCCACATCCTACCACACGAACGCGGGTGTCCCCTAGGGCTCTTTCCTCGGAAAGATTCTCTTTCTGACATTCATAAATGATAGCCCTGATATGATCAAATCTATGCTGATGACACCACCATTTAATCCAGCCTTAGTCAGAAATATGGCAAGGCGAACAAAGGTATCGTCGCTGCTGAAGCTTTGTGGAAGAAATGGCTTGTAAATTCTAATGCTTATAAATTGAAGCTGCTATCTGTCAACGACCACAGGCAGTCACTCCTACCCTCATCGGCATGGACCAAGCGAACTTCCCTGATAGCAATACACTGCGCTTCCAAGGCCTCACTCTCTTCTCCGACCTCAAATGGAGCCATTACATTGAAGCAATAGCTAAACCCACTGCTACGGACGTTGGGTCACATCGGACCGTGCATTGAATACTGTTGTCGTATCGAGTCGGGCGCCCCTGCTATTCATCTCAGAGTTCTCGACAGTCTCCAAAAACGAATGTGTATTGTAATCGGTCCCGACTGGTAGCTTAACTCCAACCACTTTCTCACCGACGAGATGTGGCTTCCTTCTTTCTCTTCTACAAATATATTCATGACTTCTGCTCCGCTAAGCTAAATGCATTGATGCCCCACCCACAAGAATTTATTCAAGCAACCAGGCGGGCAACAAGGTCCCACCCTTTTACAGTTAAATTACCAAAATGAGCCGTTTCTTCTACTACATTAGCTCCTTTTCTCGCACTTCCCGCCTGTGGAACTCACTTCCATATAGTTTCTTCCCTGATGGCAACAATGTTCAAGAATCTAATGCAACGTCAACTCCCATCTCGTGTCCACTTGACTGCAGTCCTTCTCTCGTTATTTCCCCATCACCTCGTGTATCTTGTTCTTTTCCTTTCTCACTTTACCCTCGCAACTGTTTTCGCACTGGTATTCCCATTCTTCTCCTTTCTCCGACACCCCCTGTAATTGGTTCGTCTTTCTCTTTTCTCTCGTTATGCTTAAACTTTTACTCTTCTCTTATCTAGCCCCCTGCGCACCAGTGACGGTACCGCTTTTCTTGGGGTAAAACGATAAAAAAACATATATATAATCATCCCCAGACAGCCCTGTTTCTCTGTATCACAGCTCATCAGTACTGTTAGACATCCGATTGCTTCCAACAAGAATTGAAATCCGACCGATTTGACATCATTCTGTGATTCTATCTCTAAGCTAAGGGAGCTTGGTATAGAAAGGTAGATTTTAGCGTCTTATATACACAATGTAAACACACACCAGTGACCGGGATTGTTCAAATTCATTACCGGATAAACGATGCATAAGTAGTGGTGAGTAGCTACTGGGTTTAAAGTCTACCATTTCTCCAGAGTGCTCAATCGACGGCCGAGAGCGTAAATGTGTAAATTTAAAAGAAATCTCTATTCTGATTAGTTAAATTGAACACACACTTAATTTTTTCTGTCTTCTTACATCCATAGATAACAAACGTATTGTTTCTTATATTCAAATGAAAATCATTTTCACAACAATGAGCTAACATTGCCTGATGACGAGGTAAAAATCTCGAAACAGAGAAATTTCCGCGTCTCAATGTAAGCTACACTAAATTCAAATGAAAACAAATTTGTGAAGAAAATTTTAAAAACAGTTTCAACTTCAGCTATATATATATATATATATAGCTGAAGTGGAAACTGTTTTTAAAATTTTCTTCTCCAGAGAGCTCAATCGTAATGAGAGCATAATATATTAGTCATTCACAATATATATATATATATATATATATATATATATATATATATATATATATAGTGTGTGTGTGTCTGTGTGTGTGATGGGTAAGTTGTCGTTGAAATTATAAAAGGTGCGAACTTAACATATTTTGATGGCTGTACCCCTACGTTTGTAGATTAATGTTTGTCGCTCCAGTCGTTCACTCGTCAAATTCATTCTGGAGTGAGACAATGGGACATGCAACTGTTGTTGATCTGGATCTAGACTGATCTAACATGGTGTTTATTTGATTATTCTTCCCCATGTTTCTTTGTATGACTTTTCAGATTGCTTGTCGCGCCCCAAACGTTTGACCGACAGCTGAACACCCCTCACGTATTTATATAA
This sequence comes from Ascarosepion bandense, assembly GCA_037127315.1. Classification (NCBI taxonomy): domain Eukaryota; kingdom Metazoa; phylum Mollusca; class Cephalopoda; order Sepiida; family Sepiidae; genus Ascarosepion; species Ascarosepion bandense. The sequence continues at coordinate 676,835 of JBBBDQ010002149.1, forward strand.
ACATATAACGTTTTTAGACACTGTGAAATGCCGGTTGATAATATTTGTGTTACAAAAACTAACTAGCACTTATTGCTATTTCGAACCCTGTAGAAAAATATGGCGGTATGCAATGCAAAATATTTTTTATTATACTGTGCGTGGAGGTTGTCGTTTAGCTTAGTCTATCCCACAGATTATTTGATTGAGACCTGTTAACATCCCCATAAACATTTATTCCAGTAAATAGCAATTTTCTATTTTCCTTAACAATGTGGCAGTAAAACCAGGCAACGATGTTTTAATAATGTGGCAGTAAAAGTGCTGTAGGGATACAAAATGCAATTCTATCCCTTTGATCGATATTACGTCAAGTGACGACAGTTTAGTGACGTCACTTCATAGCGTGACAAAAGTGCCCAGTCCGTCAGTCAGTATCCAAGAGGTATACCCATTAGTTACATATTTAGCCTGTCTCCGCTCGGGCTGAGGCTAAATCTGCCTCAATCGGCCATCTACCAGGCAACGTAACGCAGAAAAATCTGCCGTTTTGCTTTTGAATATTTCTACTCTAATATATTTCTGACTTGCGGCCCTCATGTCGAAGAAAAATAAACTATGATTCACAGTTTGTCTGTTTACGGAATATATACTCGCTAGTGAAATTGTCGATAAAACCAATCAGCTGTTATAGTTTCTCTGAGGGAACTTAAAGTAAATATGTGTATGTAAGTAGACGAAACGACAGATGGAGTTTTATGGTCGCCAGAATCTCTCCTTTTTTCGAACTGATCTCTTGCGTTAAACACCAACTTAAAGTGAAGATCACAGAGGAAAAACTTGTGTCCGCTCGGTGTTACGCGTCTCGTGGTGTGGACGACATGGCAGAAAGAGCTTCATGGATGCCAGAAGCTCTCCTCTCCTCAACTGATTGCTTCCTTTAAACACCAGCTTATAGTAAAAATCAGAGCGGAAAACTTTCGAAGATGAAAGGAAAATCAAAGCAGCTGAAATGTGTTTCTACAGAAGGATGATGCGGATATCATGGTCCGAGCATGTGAGCAATGGCAAGGTTTTGGAAAGGATGGAGACAAAAAGGAAATTAATACTGAGCATCAGGAAGAGACAACTAAAGTTCCTGGGACATGCAACGAAGAAGGAGGGATTTGGGAACCTGTTACTAACAGGCCAGGTAGATGGAAAATGAGACAGGGGAAAGGAGCGGATAACAAATTTGAACGACCTGATCAGGTGGATGACGGAAGGAGAGTTTCATGGTACAACAGGAGAAAGCGTGCTAAGAGCCACCAGGGACAGGGAGACGTAGAAAACCATGATTGCCTACGTCCTGAAAGGACATGGCACATAAAAGAAGAAGAAGAATTTTGTGTATTACTTAGCGGCATAAAAATTTCTCTGAAACCAAGCATTTCTGTCATTTTTTCTATCAGCCATTCTGTTCCGTTAATTGTGTTATTATGGCTGTGTGTAATATCATGATTACATGATTATGTAATATCATGATTAAATTATGTAATATCATGATTAAATATGTGTAATATCATGATTACATGTAATGATCATGGCTGTGTGTTATGGTACAGTTAAATTCGTTGTATTTGCTTACGCGCAAATACCCTTGGGAAATGTATAAATCTGTCTCCAGCTATGGATTGAATAGCAGGACAGATTTGGTTCTATAGACTTGGTTGACAGACGGTCTACCACATGAAGTAATGACAACCAACTACGGGAAAATCTTCTGTCTAGTCTTTCGGGGCATGTTCACTCTTGCGTGTAAGAAACTTATCTGACGGTTAAAATTACTAATATAAGAGAAAATAAAAACTAGGAGAATATTCCTTTCTGACATCCCCCAAATATGAACTGATGTACCCGACATGATATATCATTAGCTTACAATAACGTTCATTTAAATAAAATAACCTCTCTGAAGATGGCTCATGTGAGCCAAAAGCTTAGAAGCAAATTAATAAAAAATTATCCAAATGTTGGAGAATTTTTTACTTTATTTTCAATTGAAATTAAATCCAATAAAATAACCTCTCTAAGCCGAAAGCAAATTAATAAAAAATTATCCAAATGTTGGAGAATTTTTTTCTTTATTTTCAACTGAAATTAAATCCAAAATACGACCTTTAGAACGGCTCATGATTAAACATAATAAACATTCATTGTCTCTTATATTTAACAGTATATGTTTAGAAAATATATATATATATATATCCTGCTAATTGTTTACCTAATTACCTAATTGTAGATAAAGTAGATGGTAGATAGTTACTGAATAAAGTTGTTCTTCGAATGTAAGAGGAAATGTTAAGAAGTACAAATTATAAAGATATGTAAGATAGATAATAGTTGATGCTGGATTTGAAAATGCAAGGATTATTGTGATCGGGAAGCATAGTCTAGGGAGTCTGGCACACAAATTAAAGTTACTTAGGAAGCAGCTGTCCGAATAGAACTTCGGTTATAGAATACGGAGAAAATGGGGATAATTTGTCTTAGTGTACCTGGGAAGATCTGAAACAATATGTCTTAAAAATGACGGTTGTCAGAACATTATGAATGAAAGCAACAGTAGAAAAGCGAGAAGCCAACAACGCTTCATCTATAAGAAGCCAACAACGCTTCATCTATAAGAAACAGATTTCAGGGAGGAAAATAATTAATTATGCACAAAGCCATGTAAAATCTTTTGATCGCTGTCAAGTCTTGACAGTTCCAACCAAGAAATAACAGCAGAGTGGTATCCCATTTTTTACTTTACCTTATTAAAACATATTAAGTTGAATGACGTACTTCCCGGAGCTACACATGAAAGAGACCATTTGAGAATATCTTTAGTGAAAAATCATATATATGGTCTTCACTTGGGACCTGGAGTGTACATGAATCCTAATAAATGTTCAAAGTAAGGCGCTTCCTGCCAAAAACAACCCATCATCATGAGAGTTAAAATCCATGTTTTACTCGGTGATTATGAAACGCTAGAATAATAATTACCGAAACCAAACATTCCTTTCTGCATATATTTGGCAGTTAAAAGATAAAAATAAACCCCCCCAAAGCAAAATGGAAAATTCTGGAATAAAAAAACAAGAATCTGTAAATCATTTTATAACTTCTGCTTTATGTGCATGAATGAAAATGCAGATTATAGGGTCACTATAAATAAAGTGCTGTGAATCGTAGGGATGAATTAACGGTTTTATGTAAACATCGAAAATATTTTTTCTCTGAAATTTAATTAAATACAATCGTTCATTTATATCTTATACTCAAATATTACTTAATTATTGAGCATACATATATATATATATATATATATATATATATATATATATATATATATTTCATCTTTAAATGAGTTATTTCGCTACCTTGGTTTCCACCACGAGTGGTTTCTTCAGGCGATTTTAATAAGTGATTTTACCTTTTAACGTTTTTCTTTTTTCTTGGTTAGCACACGGTCTACCACATGAAGTAATGACAACCTACAGCGGGAAAATCTTCTGCCTAGTCATTCGGGACATGTACACTCTTGCCTGTAATACGTAAGGAACTTATCTGACTGATAAAATTACTAGATTCAGTTATTCAAAAGTTCTACAATATCATTGAATAGAACAATTTTTAATACAAATGAAATGTGTATGAGCAAAAACTAAGCATTAAACAATCAATCAATCAATGAATATATATATATATATATATATATATATATATATATTCATTGGTCTTACCCTATTATGAGCGAAAACTAAGCATTAAACAATCAATCAATCAATGAATATATATATAACTGAATCTAGTAATTTTATCAGTCAGATAAGTTCCTTATATATATATATATATATACTGAAGATGATTAAGATTGACCTGAACTATGAACAAAGACAAAAAGTACTTACAGTGTTTGGAAAAAATAATTTTTATGACTCTATGCACATATAAAACCCCCGTACATTAAGTGAAAACTAAAACCTGTCACTAATAAAAAATGACGATTTTTCTTTTTTATTCTAAAAGAATAGCCAAAAGCCCTAGTATATTCAGATTTCGACAATTTTTCCTTGTTTGTGCCCTGAAAAGTAAACTCTTATACGAACACAATAAAGTTGAATAAAGTTTGTTTAACCCTGTCAGTCGACTCTAATGAAATATATATAAAAGAGGGATTACTGTCTAATATGCACGATAGATAGATAGATAGATAGATAGATAGATAGATAGATAGATAGATAACGTAGAATATTTGGTATTTATGTCAAGTAAATTCCGATAGAGACGAACTCAAAAGTACTCAATGTTAAATTTATTTATTCAAAGTGTCTGTATGTGATTTTTTGGGATGATTTTAAATATTAACTGTTGTACCATTTCAGGTTTTGCTGCGAAATACGTATTACCCATGAAATTGTAAAATATCTAAAACATTTTCTAGAATATTTATATATATATAGTCTCTTGAAAAGCCTGTGAAAAAATAAAAAAATAAACCTATTAAGTGTGGATACAACCACAAATTTGTAAAGTAGAATTTATAAATAATGAACAAAAAACTTGACATGTGCAAAAGTCTGGAACCCTTATTGTTAGTACCTTGTTGCGCCTGCTTTTTACGGGGATTATTTCAACCAAAATTCTTATGCAACCCTTGACCATTCTCTTGGATTTCCTTTTGGGGAATTTTGCCTTTGCCTTGAAAAACTCACCGACTGAATAAGGTTGGAATAGACATCTGACATGAACCGCGACTTCAGGTATAACCACAACATTTCTATTACATTAAGATCCAGACTTTGACTAGTTCAATCCGAAATACCAGTCCACTTCCTTTTAAGCTATTCCTTGGTAGTTTTGCTAGTATTCTTAAAGTCATTTTACTTTTGCAGACCACTTTTCGCACAAGTTTCTATTATTTTCGTAATAGTAAGAGATTCTGATCCTGAAATTGAAAAATTCCTATTTCACTGGATGATATGAGGTCGTCCAGGTCTAGAGGTAGAAAAACATCCGCATATCTTAACATTTCCACTACCATATTTCACTGCTGTAATGAGATTTTTTGCATTGTAGGTTGTGTTTGCCTTTCTCCAAACATGACAATTTTGATTGTGATCAAACAATTCTATCTGTGATTCATATGTCCCAAGAATGGACTTATAGAAAGCCTCTGTTTGTCTAAATTTAAGCTTGGTTTTCGTTGAGAGCAGTGTTTATCCTCTAGCAGCTCTCCAACGAAGAAGATGTTCATTCAATTTTCATTTGATTTTATATATATGTACATTTACTCCAAATGCTGGCAGAAAAGTCTACAACTCTCTGGAGGTGATGTTCTGGAGGATTTGTACCTCATTTATTATTTTTTTTAATGTTTATTGGTGATACCTTTGATGAGCGTCTAATCCTAGAAAGATAGGAAAACTGTTGTATTTCAATAGTTTTACTGATAAAATATTAATGTGTTTTTTTATCGTAACTGGTCGATATCAGGGTGGTGATGAAGATTTGAGAGTTTTAGTGCAAAAGTTTATGTCGACTTCGAAATTTCGTGAGAAAACTGTTATGATGTCTTTAATCGTCAGAGATTGGAATTTTTTAGCAATTGTAAGACCATTAGTTTTGTTGTACGACCTTAACGGAAATTTACCGTGGAAAATTCCAAAATCTGTTCACTTTCAGTAGATTTTCGATTTAATAAGCATCTTTCACTTTCAGTTAATTCATAAAACCTGCCACTCTTAACATCGCAGCCTTGGACACAGAGACTCACATGCATCCTTAATTGGACGCTAAAGGACATGGGAAATGTGGTCTGGTCCGATGAGTAATGTCTCTATTGGTGTCGGGATGAAATTTAGCATTTGACATTGCCACAGTCGTTATGAGACTAGAAGCCTTAGCTGAAAACCAGGCGTCGTGCAGGATAGGAATGTTTTCATAAGGTTCTGTGGTATTTTTCAGTGGGTCAGCGGGTCCCTTTAAGCGTGTTATTGACAAGATAACTACCACGTTACAGCGTTTCGTGATTATTTTCAATCATTCATTATCACATCACTTCTTTTCATGGATAAGAAACAGTATTCAAAACTCTGACTTCATTAAATCTCGAGATCTAATAAAAACTATATGTCTCTACAAAAGAACGATCACGAATAAAATCAAAATCCTTTATAAAGTGTTCCAAAAAATAGGTCTGAAGGTAATATTTTCCAAAAACTGAAAGTATAATCTGGACTAGGATGAACTCATTGAAGGCAATTACACTGAAACCAACACAAAAATTCCGTATAAGTAATTAATAACTACTAAACACTTTAATTGTCTCGGTGTAAGTATCAATTATAACAAATGTAATATAATAGATGAGGAAGTATGCAATAGTGGTAGTTTCAACCAATATCACCAGATTCTGCAAAACGTAAAACTTAATTGTTTATTGCTGCATCTTAAGCTCAAGGTACCCGTATAGATGTCATTCCACACTCGTTCAGAAATATATCTAAAATGTCGACTGTATGCACCATGCTTCTCAATGCTTAAAGATGGCATGTAGCTCATCAAGTTTCAAGTTTTTAGCAGAGACTCTCATATTTCGGACCTCATCTAAACTTATATATAAATGGAACATTGTCTCTGTGTGTGTGTGTGTGTGTGTGTGTGTCTGTGTGTGTGTCCGTTATCCTATATACTCCGAAAAGGCTGAACCGATTTTCTTAAAAATTTACACAGTTGTACTATAAGCGTCTGCGAGTGTTCTTAGCTAGATTTTGTGTCGAAGTACCCCCGATAAATATCAAAAACTGATAATCGAAAAAATCGGGTTATAGAAGGAGTGGTCCGATTTTAATCAAATTTCATGCACTCATAGACAAAGACATAAGAAACGATATTCAGAAGTTTCAAGGTTGCAGTTCTTATAATAGTGCAGAAAATTTGATATCGATGCCAGGAAATCAAATTGTGACTTACATCCATTCATTTTTCTTTCAGTCTGCGGTTTCGCTTTAACTGGAAACCACTATTGCTTTTGAGTCTTTCGTGCCAACGTCCAAAGAGTCTGAGCTCCAGGACCATGGATTAGTTTTAAAGCTTTCATTACACCCGAGCAACGCCGGGCTATACTGCTAGTAATTATATAATCACAAAGTAATGTAGAAATAACCAAAACAACATATATTTTCAGTAACAGCAGCAACTAAAATGGATAGTGCATTTCAATCGACGTGAAAATAATGACATACAATGATAACGTTTCACACTCTTTTAGACGAAAGGTTAGGCAAAAAAGCCCCCATAGATACTGAGAGAAGCAATAACAGTTACCGAACTTGAGAGATTTGTCTTCCTTAAAAAATGTAATAGAAGGATTTCATAAGTTTCGCGCCAATTAATGTAGTTTCTCGGTCAATAAATGCTTAATACATCGTTATTATAAAACGCCAATATTTCCATGCATCCCAACATCTTTGTCTTATTCAAGAAGAATAATGCATGCATACCACTGGGCTTGTCTGGTTGCCTTGTTGACAAGAACTGTCTGAAGAGCATTAAGTAGGCTTACGACGAATGGTGCGGTCATCACTGTCACTCGACAAGATTTCCGTCAAATATTTATAGATCGTGGTAGAGTTGTAGCTGGAAATATCAAAGAGATTTTGATTGCTATCGTTACAGAGTAACTTGGTATCTCTCCATATGTCTACAAACATCTTGTTTCAATTAGCCTAAACAGAGTGGGTCTGAAACTATACTAGACACCTTTCTCATTATTTTTGTCTAGGCAATGTTAACAGTGTTTTTTTTCTTTATAGTTTTATGGATATTTCGAGTGTATATACATTTTTGTGGGCGCACTGTATCTTTCGCTTGTTGGCAGCATCTTTATAGTATGTCAAATTGATGTTTTTCCTATTTTTGAAAAGTGCACTTCATACAAAAAGTAAAAAAAAATACCAATAGTTTTTTTCTTTAAATAATTGGATAGTAGCTCGAAACAAAGTATGGTACAAAGCCAAACAACAAATAAAACTAAAAATTCACAACTATTACCCAATAAAAATTAAACACTGCTTTCAAAATTATTGGCTAGATTTTTCTAACAAATATTTACTGAGTTTGGCTTAGTCTGGTATAAGACCACAAACAGAGTAACAACTGAAGTCACTACAAGTAATGACAATAATATATTTGAAATCACACATTATCAGTACAAGAAATGATGAGAATTAAGTTTATTCTTTGTTGGTTTGGTTAATTGATTTTACTTGTAAACTAGGTAATTTGATTTATAAATCATTTTCTCTTTTGTTTATTAACTTTATTTGTTGAAAAATAAAGTATAATTACATTTTTTCAATTATATATTCACAATCATGAGCAACGATGTGTTACCACTTATCGATATCTTAAGGGACTGATCTGATTGATTGTATGATTGCGTCAACTCAATCCGTTCTAATTTTTACACGATCTTTGTTATTGTGCTCTTTTACGAGGAATGGACTTTTCTTATTATTATATATAATTACTGATGTGACTTCAAAAAAGGCAGTTAAGGAGAGCAGTCAAGTTGGAAGTTAATGAAAGCAGTTAAGAGCAGTTAACGACAGCTACTAGTCAGACAATAAGCAGCGTAATAATACTTTCGGACTTCATTATTTCTAATTACTTATTATTAACAATTCCTTTGAATATCTTGTTTCTTATTATACTAATATATTGTTTGGAACCTACCGCCTGTGTTCAGTGTCTTACTTCCGGCTAAACCGGTCACTACACTTTCCGGTAAAGTTTCGCTGCAACTCCACAACAGGCTTTTATTACTAATTGAATGTCGGCTCTGAACGAGAAATCGAGGTGCCGAATTCGAATTCCAGTTGTATTCATTGCATTCACTTAGGAGTAAATACCCTTAGGAAAGGTGTTAATCCACCTTCTCCCGCCAACTATGAGTTAAATAGCAGGGCAGATTGGGTTCTATAGCCTTGGTTGGCAAACAGTTTACCGCAGAAAGTAATAGCAACCTACTGCAAGAAAATCTTCTGCCCAGTCAGTCATGTTTTTTAATACATGATTGCCCAAACGTGTATCATATATGGTACTTAACTGACAGATTGACATATTCACAAAAACAAGGTTCAAGATAGAGAGTTATTGAATGACGTGTGTGATATGAAACTAAACACAAGAATATATTGACTGAAAGAGTATATAGTGATAGAAAATCATTAACTCTAGATTCTGCAGAAGTTTAGATTTTAGCATTTCGATGAGAGGAAGCATGCATGCGGGATTTTGTTTTATAAAGTAGAAATTCTTATGCTTTGTAAAATAGCTGCCTGAATGATATACTGGGGATAATTACTGTGATTCAACCCTGTGGACATAGCAAGTCGGGTCTTGGCTGTGAATTTAACTGCTAAAGAATGAAGATTGTTTGATACTTTGTTCTGGATTTAGCGATAGAGTAGAAATAGAACATCTTTAGTGGATATGATACTCAGGGGAAGATAAGGAATTTCCAACGAGGCTGCGTAACAGGTTTTGAATTCTTCCAAACCTGAAAAGTGTCGATCGGGAAACTTCAACCCTAATAGTAAGACAACACTTCATTTTTGCTCTGATCTAACTCTTGTTTACATAAATCATGTAAGAAGGATGTTGGTGCCTTCTCGAACAGAGACAGTCATTCTTTCGGCTGTTATCATATCAAGAGTGGGGCTCATAATTTTACTTATGTTTGCACTGACCCATTCTACGGCTTTCATATAACGTGAAAACAACATATAAATTGGTGAATTTTTAAAACTTTTAATGAAATCATAATACTAATTAGTCTGTATAATCAATCGGCTGATAGGTTGTGATAGTAAGGAAAGCATAAAAATAATACTAATTGTTTTAAAATTGCTTTGGTTGTAGTAGTTGAACATGCTTAAAATTTTCCTGTTTCAAGAAGCTCAGTTTCTGAGAATTTCTCAGTAATAAGAAGAAAATCGGTCAATGGTGGACTTCGCAGTAGTAAATGTAACCAAATCCCAATTCCAGAAATCTACTTTCAGAACGAATTAAATTTAATCTGTTTATCTAGAAATTAAATGGAACGTCACGATTTAAACTTTTTTGGTTATTTACCAAAATTAACTTAGTGTCATTTGAATTTAAAGTTTTTCTTCGAGATATCCGTTAAATTCCTTCACATCCCGCAGAAAATGAGTAAAATTGCAAGAGAAGCTTTTATTGATGGAAATCAGGTGAAAGTCAGACTATTATGTTCTCTGATTTGCCCTTAAGAATTAGGTGAAATATCGACCCTATATTGAATCTGAATTGCATATATTATAAAATATTCATTTAAAATTTGACCTTCGCCTAAAATTTCCAGTAAGAGCTTTGTTTCTAAAATAAGTTGGATTTATTAGCGTTTCTTCAAAAGAGTTGCGTTTATTGCCAGTAGCTTAAATGAGTTGTACACTTTACAAGTTGTTCTTTTTAAGTGTTAGTTTTAATTATCGTTTACTTAAAAATGCTTTATTACCGGTTTTGCAAAAGAATTCAACTTTTTATTGTTTTGCAAAAAGATTTCACTTATTACTGGTTTTGCAAAAGTGTTCTACTGATTACCAGTTTCTAAAATAATATTTGCACTTCTTGC
>JBBBDQ010002149.1:692500-735000 GCA_037127315.1 Ascarosepion bandense
TTGCATCCCAATCTGTGTCTCTTTACATTTCGGCAGATGGCTCATAACTCACCTTTGACTGCCTACTCATCTCACTTCTATGTACTTTTCTTCCCATCTTCTTATATGTACCTCGTCTCTCTAGGACACAGATGTTTTTGGTTCTCCATAACTTTCTATCTCGTTGGGCTCTTCCTTGTTTTTTTCCTTTTGCTAAGTATACCACCTCGAGTCCCTTCATCCATTCACACAAGCTCGTCAGGCAAGTGACTCGTTATCTCATTTGCTCGCAATATGCTACTGGAGGTTTCAGTTTTCCAAACAGTTATACTTTATTATGTTCAAATTCAAATCCAATTTTTTCCAAAGAATTTCACCTGTCGTTTCTTGATTCAGAATATGAGTTTTTTTCCATTACTATTTTCTTTAGGACATTTTTATTGTTTACACACTCTATCCATGGAATTTTTATCCAGTCAGTTAATTGCCATAAATGATACCCTCTTGAGCGATCGAGTTTCCTTCTAGAAAATTTGTTCCGAGTAGGTTTCCGCGATAGTCCAACGAAGGCTATAGAACCCAATGTATTCAACCCATAACTGGAGAGAGAAGAAATGGGTTAACACCTTTCTCAATGGTGTTTCTGCGTAAGTGAATTAAACGATTCCGACTGGAACTTGCTCTCCAAATTCTCATTTGATGCCGATACCTATTACACCAAAATGAACATCCATAGTACGCAATTTTTAGTACACCTTTTTTTTTCACTATTTTTTTTTCAGTATTTCCCTCATTCATGGAAAGATTATCCAGCATTCACTGTCATATCTCACAAATCAATCCAGTTGTTTCAAACGAAATCTTGCTTAACTTTTGGTATATTTCTTTTTCTTATCCAATGCGTGTTCGGATCTCGGGGTTGCGTTTTCCATCATCGGTTAAAAGTCTTCCCAGATATTTAAAATTCTGTACCTGTTTGATTTTTTAGATTGTAACTGCGCCTCTCACTGCCCCTCTATACATTGCGAATGACTTTTCTTGTCTGGCCCTTCTAGAAAGCAGCCGGGCTATATCAGCCCACGACCAGTGTTCCCTGCCTGGTAGGCCGAGTGGTACATTATCATGAAATATCTTATTTATTTTTCTATATAATTTCATTTTTCATATTTCTGCATAGCGTGTGATTACTTTGAAAGTTTCATATCTCGATTTTACCATTAGTTGTCATCAAACTGTACGCATTTCAGACAGATAAAACCATTTCCAGTCCACTTGACTATGCGTGTCTCCTGAGTGACCATACGAATACAGCCCTTTATGTTACAGTGGAAAAATTATGGCGTTAGTTTAAACTAAATACGGGAGAATGATAATTAGTTATAAATCATCGCAAAATATTTTAATTATGCATAGTTTGTTTACTCTTTTAAATAATTCTGAAATTGAATATTAAGTAGCCGGACAATTCGCCGAAAGACAATTCACCGAAAAGCAATTTACCTACAGTTCACCGGCTCGTAATTCACAGACAGGACAATTGGTTGACGCTTCAAAAAAGTCTAAGCTGTAATTTATTTTATTTTATTTATTTATTTTTTTGGTTTTCGGAACATTCTTACTAAACCTTCCCATCATCATCATGAAGACAGAACAAGAGGGCAGAAAATTTTTCATTTGAGGAATACGCCCGTATTGTTGACAAAACAAGAGAATCTAAAAGTTACTGGAGATGCGAACAACGAAAACTGTGTAACGAAAAACTAAGAACAGTCGATGATGAAATTAGCAGAACTCCTTCACGACACTCTCATCCTGCAACACCTGAACAATTCGCCGACAGTTTTCTGAAAAAAAAATGGATGTGAGCTTGAACTTGAAAAGAATTAAAAATTCGGCCAATTGTCCTGTCGGCGAACTGTCCCACACAGAATATTGTTGTAATTTGTATAAAACTATTTACTTCTTCGTATGCTATATGACATTCTTCCGGCGTGCGGACAATCAGGGCTCTCTACACCCTCATATAACTTATAACCTTTAGAAATGCTTATCTCTTTCCCAAACATCTCACCACTGTTTCGCCATCCATTCCAATAAGCTCATCAGTCAGATTTTCCGCTTCTTTCCTCTGTTCCTCTTTTCCTTGATACATCCTGTAAATGTGAAATTCTACAAGCTTTCCTTGCTCATCATATTTTCAAGAAACTTCACTCCTCGATTTCTGATTCTAAATATGCGTACTTACTTTTTTTAATTGAAATAAATTGGGTAGAATAAACTTCTCAAAATGAAATATTCTGCGTCAGCATTTATATATTTATTCTAACCTGTTATTAATGTACGTCTAAAACTACTGATTAAATAAGAGTCTTAAATTTGATTTGCGAATTCTCACCAGAATCTTTCATATAAACTTTCCATTCCCAAATATTTAATTTCTAACTCAATCAAAATATTTTAATCGCAGCAACAATAGACAAATTTGAACCGGTCTTTGAGTTTTTGTGTCTCAAGAGATTTCTTCAGCACACTCACTAAATATAAAACTTGTTCAGACAAACTACTTATCAACCACAAAGCTGTTTACAGCTGTTCTTCACTGACTTAACTTCCTCAGTTAATTGAGTGAAAGTTGCTGCTTGAAAACTAGTGCTAATTATTCAAGTGCTACAAATATTTCTTTTCCCTAGTGGTCTTTATTGACGTGAGCATTTTGGAGTTAATGAATGACGTGTCCTGAAAGTTGTCTTAGAAAAGGTTGAAATCTTGTGATTGTGTTCGAGTGTCAGACATGATTGGAGTGATTTGGGACGGTTTCTCATGGCGATAGATGTGGAGCAGAAAGCGCTCTATGAATGCAGATAATAAACGATATCGTTAAAGATTAAATATTCTAAAACAAATGTAAAATTTAATACAGAACAGCGTTTAAAGAAGTGTAAATGTGCCTTCTCACCAGAATTAGTCAACCTATACTACAAGGCACTTCTGAGAGAACTAGAAATATTGCCACAATTCATCATTGGCTGCGACAATATTAACAATATAAGATATGCAGATGGCACAGTCCTAATAGCAGACGAGGAAAGGATACTAAAATCTCCGACAGAATCTAGCAAAGGAAAGACCTAAACATAATCTACAGGAAAGCAAAATGCATGACCATCAGCAAACATAAGAGTCCCAAATGCAAATTAGAGGTCTTCTTCTTCTTCTTCTTCTTCTTCTTCTTTTTCTTCTTCTTTTTCTTCTTCTTCTTCTTTTTCTTCTTCTTCTTCTTTTTCTTCTTTTTCTTCTTCTTCTTTGTCTTCTTCTTCTTCTTTGTCTTCTTCTTCTTCTTCTTCTTTGTCTTCTTCTTCTTTGTCTTCTTTTTCTTCTTTTTCTTCTTCTTCTTCTTCTTCTTTGTCTTCTTCTTCTTCTTCTTCTTTGTTCTTCTTCTTCTTCTTCTTCTTCTTTTTCTTTTTCTTCTTCTTCTTCTTCTTTTTCTTCTTCTTCTTCTTCGTCTTCTTCTTCTTTGTCTTCTTCTTCTTCTTCTTTGTCCTCTTCTTCTTCTTTGTCTTCTTCTTCTTCTTCTTTTCTTCTTCTTTGTCTTCTTCTTCTTTGTCTTCTTCTTCTTCTTCTTCTTCTTTGTCTTCTTCTTCTTTGTCTTCTTCTTCTTCTTGTGACGTGTCCTTTAATAATGTAGGCGATCATTGACTTCAACTTGACTCCGTCTCTTGTCGCTCTCAGTATTCTTTCTCTTGATATCACTTCATCGATGTGCGTTGTGGCGTAGTGGATGTTGACTCGGAATGAGAAATTCAAATTTAATTCCTTGCATTTACTTATGCACAAATACTTTTGGGAAAGGTATTAATCCGTCTCTTCCCTCTAGTTATGGGTTAAATAACAGGACAGATTAGGTTCTATAGCCTTGGTCAGCAACCAGTCTACCGCAGAAAGCAATGTCAACCTACTGCGGGATAATCTTCTACCCAGTCAGTCATATCTCTTTGAAGACATGATCGCCCCAGCGTGTATCACGTACGGGACTTAACTGACTGACTGATCACTTTCAAGCCCCGTTCCGTCAACCATTTGCTCAGACTTAACAAGTAAGTGCATGAATTCAACAATCTGTTGAATTGCTAAAACAGGGAATAGATAAGGATGCAAAGCAATCTTTAAACGGGTTCGAATAGTGAAAGATGCCTTCCAAAAGCTAACCATCATAATAAAAATAGGAAAGTTTCATTATAAACAACAAGAAGTGTGCTGAACCCTTACGTAGTCATAATCCTCATATTTGGGAGTAATGCTAAACAGTTTCCTTGCCGATGAGGAGAAGAGTTGAGAAAACAGAGATGTAGTTCTAAAGAATGATGCTGAGAAAAACCCAAAAGGGTAATCAGAGCAAATAATATGTTTTGAGGAAAATAAGGTAAAAAAATTGAAATTAAATCAGAAAAGAGACAGGAAATATTATTTGATACATAATAAGAAAAGAGAGCTGGGAAAATTTGACACTCACAGAATATAAGGGAAGAGAAATTTTCTTAGATAAAGGAAGCGCCCAACATTCAAAATACAATTTGGTGGTGCCAAAATCAACCAAATGCAACAATTTAAATATATGTGAATTTTTTTCAACATAGAACAAAAAGAACAAGACTGAAATCTGAATAGATAGCGAAATACACTACCGGCCATAATTATTAGGCAACCCAAAAGAAATTATGTATTTCGTACTATTTTTATTATTTATTGCCAAGTAGATGAAAATAGAATGGTTCTTTTGTTATTATTACTTTGCAAAATTTAAAAGGCTAGGAAGCAAAGATCAACTCGTCCGAAGCACTCTAAATTTTCTTCATTATTTCATTTATAACACTCTTGCCCGGGCTGGCTGGTTGTGACATTTCAATTCTCCCATGATTTAAAAAAAAACATAACGTTCTTTCGGAATTCCTATCGAAGGCGCATTATTAAACATTAACTCTTTAAGTTAATCGGCAGCAGGCTTCATTCGACATTAACTCTTTAGTCATAAGCTCTGTGGTAGGCGACCAGCCGTGGGTCATGGCTCCCCAGTTGGGAAGCCTTTTCCAAAGTCGTTACATTTCGACCCACAGAAACTACTGTTTTTCTCGCCGAGTCCGGATTTTTATAAACATCCCAAATCCTCTCGTGGGATTTGGCCGAATCAAAGCTTTTGACCAATGAGATCATTTTCCACCCACACGATTTGCGGGACGCCATGGCTCGACGAATGAAATATCAACAGCTCACATGGCGTAATGTCTTTCTGTCTTCTTTCTTTCGATTACATCATCTTTAGATTTTTCAATTCCCACAATTTCTGTTTCCAGGGACAACTATTTGGGATTTAACCCTACCTGACCTCATCAAGTAAATCCTGACATTTTGTTATGACTGCGACCATTTTGTCAAATTTCCACCTGTTCCAAAATAATCCGTATCGTATAAGAAAAAGAAAGAAAACTATATTTCGTTCTCTATTTTACAAATTGTCAGCTAATTTATCTATTCTCCGGATTTTACAAGTACACGATAGTATTAAAAATAGTTTTTTACATAAGCTCACATCGCGAATTACAATAAAGCACAACTAATAATACCACTAATATTAATTCCTCTCTCTTAGTTGTATTAAAACAAAACAAAGAAAAAAATCTACCAGCGGGAGATAGTGTCACACATTGATGAAACTACAATATAGGCAATTATTAAATACTTATAAATTCATTTGATTCACATGTTATTGTGCAGTATTAACAAAAGAACCATTCTATTTTCATTTACAAGTATTCACTTGGCAATAAATACTAAAACATTGTATGAAATACATCAATTTTTGAAAAACCTGGGATGGCCTAATAATTATGGCCGGTAGTGTATGTCTTCCAAAAAGCTAAGTATTAAAAAACAGAAACATTTTTTAAAGACAAAGAAAATCGTACTGAACTGTTATGTACTATCAGTCTTCCTATTTGGAAGTGAATCCAGTTCAATCTTCTCAAAGAAGAAGAAGAGTCTTGAAATAACAAAAATGCGATTTTCCTATGAATACTATGAACCAAATGTGAGGACAACGACGAATGTTTACAAGTAAAAAAAGAGCTACTATTTAACATCAGAAAGAGACAGTTTGAAATTACTAGAAAACATAATGAGGAAAGACGGTTTGGAAAACTTTATACTCACTGGAAAGTTTGAAAGCAAGGTGGGCAGAGAAAAACAATGTGTATCCTCTCTAGCGAGCTTTGGTAAATGGATAACAGAACAGTGTTTAAAAGGGATAACAAAAACGCAAAATTCATTGAGCCACAAAGACAGAAAATCGTGGAGAGTCAGGATCCCTAACATCCTGAAGGGCCAAGAAAACAAAAATAGAAGGAGGAAACCTCGAGTAAATAATGCGATGGTGTAAATCAACGTTAGAACAGGGATTGGGGGAGACAGTAGGGGAACAGTTATTGCATACAGCTAAAAAGGAGAGGAAGATGGGGATAGCCATAATTACCCACCTCTTAAAGGGGTACGACACATGAAAGAAGAAGATATGAAGCGACGATTAGTAAGGTGCTGCAGACATTTAGATTCCTTCCCGACTATGTTGTAATTAATTACCTAAAGCGCAAATATCAGTAGACTAAAGACCTAGTAAATAGTCATTACTACTGTTAATCTACACTGGGTTCTATAATGTCTTGCAAAAGTGCAAGATTTTTTTGGCGGACGATTTATAAAATTAACCCAAAAGTAATTCGGGAGTTACTCTAGTTAAAGAGTAGAAGTTAAAATTAAAATTATGAATGTGGTGATATTAATAACACATGGGTTAGTAGGAAGTAATGGATTTTTAAGATGAGGGGGGGAAATCATGAACGGCTCTTTATTTGACAAAGTTTTATAATATTCAGAGAAGAATCTACACGCAAGGTAAATTGCCCCCCCCCCTTACAATTGGAATTCTAAGGAAATGTGGTTAATTAGATTCCATGGAAGTAACTTGGCACATTCTTGTTATTAAAGGTCTGAACTAAAGGAAATAATGAATGTACTCGGCCGAACATTTTCAATGGAAAATAGTGATAAACATCTGTGATAAAGAGAATACAGACTAGATAATTTTTAATCCAGCAAAACCTCTATCAAGCCTGGCAAGAGAGCATTGAGTAAATCCTGTTCATATATATATATATATATATATATATATATATATATATATATAAACTTATTTATAAAAGGAACTTTGTGTGTGTGTGTGTGTGTGTGTGTCCGTTACCTATAGACTCCGAAAAGGCTGAACCGATTTTCTTTCAAATTTACACAGTTGTATTATATGCGTCTGTGAGTCTTCTTAGCTAGGTTTTGTCTCTAGGTACCCCCCAAAAATATTGAAAATCGATAATCGAAAAATCGGGCTATAGAAGGAGTGGTTCGATTTTAATCAAATTTGTTACACTCATAGACAAAGACATAATAAACGATATTCAGAAATTTCAAGGTTGCAGTTCTTACAATAGTGCAGAAAATCGATAATATATATATAAAAGGCAAGATGTTTGTGTGTGTGTCTGTTTATCTGCCTGTATTTCTGTATTCTTTTCAGCCTTTTTTTTTCAGTTTTTACTTCGCATTTGACTTTAAGTAGGTATAATTGTAGTTCTTAGTTTCAGCCATGATACCATTTACTCAGAGATCTTATTTAGCCTTCAAATTCAGTTTACGACGAAAAAAACTTATTTGATATCGATACCAGGTAATCAAAATTTGACTGACATCCATTCATTTTTCTTTCAGTCTACGGTTTCGCTTGAACTGGAAACAACTATTGCTTTTTAGTCTTTCGTGCCAACGTCCAAAGACTCTGAGCTCCAGGACGAGGGATTAGTTTTAAAGCTTTCATTACACCCGAGCACCGCCGGGCTATACTGCTAATATATATATATATATATATATATATATATATATATATATATATATGTATATTGAATCATTTCGCACCAACAAAGACAATATAGCTACTAAGACGTAAGGAGTTTTGAGAGTGAAATACTCTGAGACAAAAAAAGAAAGGGCATAAAAAAGACCATGATTCTAGGAGACAGATGTCAAATGAAACTATATTAAAAATAGTAAAATCAGTCTTTTTTCTCAAACCGTGACATCGAATTGTTGTCCATTCCCATCACTCACCAGACATAGCTCCATCTGATTTCTTCCTGCTTCTTCAATTAATATTTCTCCTACGTAGTCGACATTTTAGAAACATGGATGTGCTTATATGTGCTGTGGAGCTGTTTTTGAAGGATAAGGACGCCACCTTCTTCCGTGATGGGATTGCAATTCTTAGGAATCGTTGAACCAAGTGCATTGATGTCAAATGGGGACTACATTAAGTTAAATTTTAATAGTTAAAAACTGTATTGTTTTGCCAACTACTTCTGGATAACGCTTAGAATTTTTTGAACCACCCTCGTATATTTTGCATAAAACAGCCCATTTATGTCAGTCACCTCTAAATCTCGGATAATCTCTTTATGATTGATTTTCCATTTTTAAAGTAAAATCATTATCAATGCATTATGCGTAAAATTGTCTGATTCCGTCATCAATATTCATATCAATTCATGACCTTTAAAAAATCTCTTTCTGTCTTACATTACACTCATTTCTATCGTAAAATTGTTAAACATATATTTACACGGCATATATAACAAATTTATTCTGTTAATAATTTTTATCTTTATTTTTAAAGGCTTAAAGGCACATCACGTTGAAACACCGGCTCTAGTACGATCTTTTAAAATTAAGCAACGTCTAGACATGGTCAGTACCTAGATGGGTATAAACCTTTCGCAGTACCAGGTACTGTAAGCATAGATGTGTGGGGATTAACAACTCGGATATTTTTAATCGGAGAGACGAGTTCCAACTCGTTATATTGATTTACGGGCAAATGCGTACATTTTAAAAATCAAATTTGACAGAAAAGCAAGGAGCTGGAAGAGTGTTCCACAAGCGAGAAGCGCGGGAGAATAAACTGGTAGCATAGAACTTCTGGTTGCATCTTGCCAATTCAATTGTAAAATGATAAGACCTATCTGCCAATTTAGTATTGCGATTAAATTTATAAAGTCAATGCACCAAAGAGGAAATTTCATCAGAAGAATTATGTAAATATATAGAGAAAGGGCATAGGAAAGCTATATTACGGCGGTGGTAATGCACTATGGCAATATTAGTTCATTCTTTTTCTTTACAATCTAACATATGTAAGGATAAAGAATACTAGGAAAAGTCAGATTCTTGATGGAGCAATAAAACTAACCCTCAGTTTATAAAATTACAATATGGTGTTAGCCATCGGCCAATGATCGATAAGTCTAACAAACCAGTAAAACTGGGTTCGATCATTGCAAAGAGCTCCAAAACTGTGGCATCGTGTTTGTCCTAAATTTAGGCTTAAAAGAGTGTCATTATATACTCTGATGAGATGCCAGTTAGACTTGCAATTACTACTGTACAGCGTTCGATCCTAATTGTGTGACCTTATTAAACTTTGCTACATTTTATCATCAATAATTTGATCATTATTTTTATGATGATGAATGCGACGCCATAGCAATGACTGTTGCTTCTACTGCTGCCTTCTCTATTCAAGTCGTTGCAGCCGGAGTGGAAGAGTAACTACTTTGATTGCTTCATCTAACAGCTGCAGCTGCTATAGAAATCGTTCTCTCACTGTTCCTCATAATTTTACTTTCGCTTGCGAAACTGCAACTGTTGATGTTGTCTTCGTTAACACTGTCTTCATTCTCCTTGTATTTTTCTATTAATTTTCTTACCACAATTTTAAGTCGGTTCCTCGTTTTTTCATATGATTTTCTCTTCACTGTCGTTTTCAGGCATTTACGTCAATGATTTTCATTTTAAATTTGCGTTGACATGGTTGGATATCTATCTATCTATCTATCTATCTATCTATCTATCTCTTCTAATTCAATCTCTTCTAATTATATCTATCTAGCTAGCTAGCTAGCTATCTCTTAGTGTCTATTTCTATCTATCTATCTATCTATCTATCTATCTATCTATCTCTTCGTGTCTATTCATATCTGTCTTAATTCGTTCTTTTCTCTCTCCCCCTCTCGATATATATATATATATATATATATATGTGTGTGTGTGTGTGTGTGTGTGTGTGTGTGTGTGTGTGTGTCTGCTTGTCTGATTTTTGCGTCGAATTTAAGAAGGTAGTCACCTTTCTTCATATTCAATGGTTTCATATATGCAGTGTGTATTGAGAATACGTTTACAAACTCTGGCGGTGGGTTCCTTAAACTAAAACAAGAACAAAAGTCCATATTAACACATGTCCACCAATTTTTCGTTTTTTAAAGAAAGTTTACAGTAGTTGGCGCTATGTTTCCATACAGACTAGGTTACATTGATCATTCGTGTACATCTGTGGCCAGTCAATCTTCAGCGTTTAGCGTGTAGTAGTGAGTTAACTGATAACGACAGGATATTCATATCGGCAACATGCAGATATAACTCTTACATACGGCAATGCGTATGATAATAGACCCGAGGCTGCACGTCTGTATCAGATGGCGTGTACATACTGAAGTACGCCAAGTCATTGAAACCTTTCAACTGTTCATCGTTGCTTTGTTGAGACAGAATCTGTGACATCAGTATGGATCGAGGAAGATAGAGATTTGCTCATACGCCTGACCAAAAAGAGAATGATTTACAGGCTATCACAGACTGTCCAGGAATCAGCACACGTCAACTTTCCCTAGCATGTGGTATATCGCATAATATAGCAAGAAGGGTACTTTAAGTGAGGCTCTTCTATCTGCATAATTTATAACTTTCTCAGGGTCTTTCGCCGTCTGATCACTCATCACAATTGAACTTTTGCCAATAGTTTATTGCACAAACTGCCGATCCGTTATTTATCACTTCAGTCATGTAACAATAATAAAAAATTGAATAACAAATTTACACAACCGACATTTTTGGGCGAATCGGAATCTCCGTGGTAGACTAGAGGATAGACATCAGACTCAATTTATGAAAGGCTGGAATTGTAGGTGACTGTTTTGAAGGTCCGTATGTTCTAATACGTCTTATAGAAACTATATACAGGAGCTTTATTTCGAACACACTTCGAGAGCTGTTAGAAGATGTACCCCTGCTAATATGAAGCCCCATGTAGTGTATGAATGATGAGTCTTCTGCACATTTTTAGTCACACTGTTCGTGAAGCATTGGCTTAAAACTACAATGGAAGATGAATAGGTCGAGGAGAATCGGTTCAATGGCCTGCTCGTTCACCGGTTTCAATCCTATATAAATGTGTGTATAGATGCATATATAAGTCTGTCCATGTCCTTTCTTCAGATTAGTCCATTTACATCATATCTATATATTTATCTACAAAAACACGACATAATCCAACTATGAATATGTAATTTAATTGATCCCGACCTGGTAGCTCAACTCCAGTCACTTTATTTCCGACGTAATGCGGCTTCCTTCTACAAATATTTTCACGGCATCTACTCCGATGAGCTTAGCTCCCTAGTTCTTCCTCTGCATGAATTTAGCCGAGATACTCGACTAGCAGCTGCGTTGCACCCTTTTACAGTAAACCCAATCAAACGTAACCGCAACTTCTACTCTAACACTTTCTCGCACTTTCCACCTGTGAAATTCCCTTCCATATACTTGCTTCTCTGGAGCTATAATCTCCAAACATTTAAATGCAAAGTCAATTGCCATCTCTTATCTCCTTGACTCGCATCCTTTCCCTAACAACTCTTGTATCATGTTCTTCTTCCTTTCCACTCTACTTTCATGCAGCCCTCTTCACATCTGTATTCTCATCCTTCAATTACCCATTCTCTGACACCGTTGTAACATGCTCCTCTTTCTCATCAGTCATCTCTTATATAAACCCCTGCGCGCCAGTTCTGTCTTGCTAGGGTGAAATTATATATATATATATATATATATATATATATATATATATATACTGAGAAAGAGACGGTCGATATATGCATCGGTAGATACTGACGTTTGAATCTGTATTTATTTAATTATCTAGCAATGATGTTCTTATCATATTCCATAATATTTGTACTCATCATTATATCTCTCTTTGCATATATATATATATATATATATATATATATATTAAGTAGACTGATATATTGATTCCTTATAATAAAGAACATTGTCTTATATAAGCTTCGACATCAGTTTTCAAGTTATTCATATCGTTTTTCCGTTTCAACCAGGATATCAACGCCACTTGAGAAAGGCACCTAAATTTGGAATTATATATATATATATATATATATAGAGAGAGAGAGAGAAAGAGAGAGAGGAAGGGGGAGAGATTTTGAATTGTTACAAGAAAATCCAAGTAGCTGTTGTTAAAGAATATGCAGATTATCTTGCGATAGTTATTACAAAATTAGATATTTGACTGTGTAATAAAATTCATATTTTAATTTTTGGTCGTAACTTTGATTTGGGTTTTAAACGGAGCCAATTTTCATCATAATTCTCATCAATATCAACATCGTTGTCATTATCATCATAATTGCCGTCGTCGTCATCAACTATGATCAGTCCCATGATCGGGTGTCGTCGAAGAGTTTGTAATTTAAAAGCAATATAGCCAGGGAATGAAAAAATCTTAGAAACACATTTCAAGACACAGAAGGTATTTGTATTTAAATCTTTGAAGATCTTTGCGTGCCTTGGACAAAATACACCTAGCAAAGCCCATTCTTCTCAACCGCTCTCAAGATCCTCTAAAAAAAAAGAAAAATGAATAGACTGGGAATTTAAAGCAATTTACCTAAAATGAACAAAATCTTTAGAGCATGTTGTCTAATTATTGCAAGAACGATTACCGTGTTTTAAATATTCACCTTAGAATTCGTGGTCCAAATCTCGACTTTAAATGCTGTCATGATAGTACTTGAGAAAAATGCCGAAAATATGAAAAAAATAGTCAAAGTTAATTTCCATAGATATCTTTTTTTAATTAGTTTGTCCTCTCTGATTTACATTATTTCACAGTTCTTTTCTTTGACTTTATTTTCCTTTTGTTTTTTATGCATAATCCCAAGCATTTCTAATCTTTCATCAATTTTCACGCTCGAGTAATTTCTTCATTTTTCTCTCTCATGTATTCACCTTGTGTGCTCGCTTTCTTTTCTTCATCTTTCATTTAAATATCAGTCAAAGAAGCTTCGCTTTCAAACGGCTCACCAAACTAATATTGCGACCAGGCTTCCTACTGCTTCACTAGTTACTACTAGGGAACATCCTTGCTTTCGTGGCGATCCCAAAGAAAACTGATTGGAAAACTGGCTCGAGATGCCAAATAGGAAAGACAACAAAATGGACGAGAAATATATACAATGATCTAAAAAAAAAAAGGTTTCCACATTCTTGAACGATTTTTACCACTGAATGAACAGATTTGAGAATTCCTCAATAGATAATTCATTAGATTTCTTAAGAGCATGACATTCTAAAATGGTTGATTAAAGATGCTTTTCAAGAATCAAAGACAACAAGGGCTTTTGATATAGAGAATGAATTAGCGAAATATGCTATTATATTATAAATATAATAGAATAAGTCTCTCAGTAACGGTAGTCTTGGTACAGTTAATTCAATTTTATCTAGCAAGGTATATCAATAAATAACTTATTTTTACATGCGTCTGAAGTGAAATCACGAGAAATACGAAGGTTATTCAAATTGTTCTACGTGTCACTTAGAAAGAGGACCCAAGGTTGAACACTTGTTGTAGTAACACACCAGTCAGTTTAGTGTCATACGTGATACACGCTTGGGTCATCATGAATAGAATGGGACATAACTTGACTAGGCACATAATTTTTCCGCAATGGTCTGTCATGATTTCCTGCCAAAGACTGGCTGCCAACTAAGGCTACAGAACCCAAACTGTCCTGCTATTTAACCCATAGTTGGAGGAAGAAGATACGGATTAATATCTTTCCCAAGGGTTTTAGGGCATGAGTTAATGCAACAAATTCAACTGGAATTCGAACCCGGCTCGTCCCCAGTCGATATTCACTGCACTACAACGCACATCCTGGTAACACCTCTTATAAAACTAAAAAAACTAATTCAGATGTCTCTGCTAATTTCTGTGCAGGTGAAGCCCGTACGAAAATGAGAGATCTAAAAATGGACAAAAAAGATGGCCAAGCTGTCATAAATATCTGCAAAAGAAAGGTATGATACCCAAGGAAATCCAAGAGGAAAGAAAATCTTATTAATATTAGGAAGCGCGACAACAGATGTTTGACATCGCGAAAAAACGCTTAGAGAAAATATCTTACGAATCTCAACCAACAATAACACGAACTATTCGATGAATGAATGCCACAATTTTAGTACATAAAAACTGATAATTTCTCCATAAGCATTATTCTTTATTTATTCATGCACCATTTCTATTCAGGAGATAGACGATCATGGCTCTCTACAACTTTCTATTATTTGTAGCTTAATAATTTATTCAAATTATTATCCACTCTTGGACTTGTTCTATCATCCATTTACACAAGCTCGTTGGCTAAGTTACTCAGTTTTTATTCTCACGACTCTAGGCTTACATATGCCCAGTCAAAATTACCCAAAACTTTTCTACTCGTTAAGTGTCATAGAAATTTCAACTGTGTGCTTATAATTCTGAGTACATCTGTTCTAATTTTTCTAAGATTTTCTTAGTTGTTCACATCTTCCGTCTATTATATTCTCAGCATCCTCCTGTAAACATCATTTTTATGTAATGCTGACGTAATTTTTATTGTTTCTTAATACGTTGTTTAGCTTTTGGAAGGCACCTTTAGCCAATCAACTGCGCTTTTTGATTTCTGTGTAACATTTTTTGTTGTCGAATAAAACATTTCCCAGAGCGCTAAATTTGTTGGCGTTGCAGGATCTTAACGTCCACAATTATTTAGCATGCATTCTGTGCTGTCTTGTGCCTGTGCTTGCTGACAACCATTCATTTTGTTTTCTTACTATTTATGGATAATTCTTCTCGCCTTTTTTATTACATTGTCTAAAAGAATCTGTAGTTATCGTTGTTTCTGCTTCTGCCATCAATACGGTGTCGTTTGCGTATTTAATGATTTATGGTCGACCGAAAGGTTAACGAGATAATAAATACAGCTGAAACTATTTCCTTTACAATTTTATGCAATTAATAGCCCTTTTTTGTCAGTCATGTTTGTTATTTTTCACTGGGAATAAACTCTTCTAATATCTTATTTTTACAATTATTGTCCTTGCTGAAATTGTTAGTACTGCATTTAGATTGTCTCTATAATTACCCTATCTCTCAGCAAGGGCTTAGTTAACGAATTCAACGTAAATTAATGTGATTGCATTTATTTTCATTCAAATTTCCAATATAAATTCACCTAGAGATTTCAAGATCCCCTTTGAAAATTAATTTGTTTTCGTTGATTTTTTTTTTTTTTGCAATGATGCATAAAGCCCAAGAGCCGGAAATTTGATCCTAAAAAATCAAGGGATACAACTCTATTCCTGTTTAAAAAAATCTAGAATGGAGAATGAAACAGACAAGAAGGAAAATTATTTATTCCTAATTAGGAAAAACGGTAGATAAATAGAAAATAAAAGTACAGAGTTGTAGGCGGAGACGTTAGAAATATAGAGATAAAAGAGACATCAGAAGGGACCGGAAATCTAATTCTAAACAACAAACAAACATCTCTCTCTCTCTCTCTCTCTCTCTCTTCTCTCTCTCTCTCTCATAAAATAATCAAAGTCTTTTTTTTCTTTTCCTGGTTAATTTCACTTAAGGCGAGCGGTGGTGATGGAATCTCGGTGACTTAGGAAATGTGCCACTGAACTCTCCCCTGTCCTCTCTAAACTGTATACCTACTAGCTTCCTGCTTCCTGTTTTCCTGCATGCTGGAAGTCCTCTTCTGTCGTTCCTGTATTTAAAAACTCTGGTAAACCCGCGGACCCATCCAACATTCGCCCTATCAGTCTTCTACCAATTTTCAGAAAAGTGTTCGAGGCCATTATTAATGCTGAAATAGTTCAAAATCTTACTGCCCATATACTCTTCTCCGACAGGTAGTATGGCTTCCGCTTTTCCAGGCCAACGGCCGACATGTTAACGACCATTACGGAGTACATATTCCAGGCCCTTGAGGAGTCCGGCGAGGCTCGTGCTCTTGCTCTTGACATCTCCAAGGCTTTTGACAGGGTTTGGCACGCTGGCATTCTATGAAAGCTACGGGGTTGCGGTATTACCGGGCGCTTGCTTGATCTGATTCAATCTTTTCTAAATAAATGCATAATGAAGGTCGTCTTGAATGGGCATGCCTCCACATCCTACTGTACAAACGCTGGTGTCCCTCAAGGTTCTATCCTAGGCCCGACGCTCTTCCTTATTTTCATAAATGATCTCCCAGACGAGATCACGAGCCAAGTAGCATCTACGCAGATGACACCACAAATTACTATCACATCAGTAAGAAACCCGGCGTGGCAGACAAACATAACCTCGCTGCTGATCTTGAGAGGGGTTTACATTCTGTGGTGAATTATGATAAGAAGTGGCTTATAAATTTCAATGAGTGAAAGGCCAAGCTGCTGTCTGTCAATCATCACAGACAACCTCTTCTGCCTCCCATAAGCATGAACCAAGCGAGTCTCCCTGAGAGCAATACACTGCGCCTCCTCGGCTTTACCATCTCTTCTGATCTTAAGTGGAACCATTACATTGAGTCAAAAGCTAAATCCACTGCTAGGAAGGTTCGTTCACAGTGTCGGGCCAGGATGTTTTTCCAGCCTGAATCCATCCTGCATATATATAAATTAACCATTCGTCTGTGCATGGAATACTGCTGCCATATAGAGTCAGGCGCCCTTGCTGTTCATCTCAGTGTTCTTGACAAGTTCCAAAGGAGAATCAGTAATGTGATAGGTACCAACATGGCGGCTCGACTCAAGCCACTTTCCCACCGACAGGATGTGGCTTCCCTTTGTCTGTTCTATAGATACTTTCATGGCTTCTGCTCCAACGAATTTAAGTCACTGGTGCCTCTGCAACAGGTGTTTGTTCGTGCAACCAGATTGGCATCTAGGGCTCACCCATTCACAGTTAGATCAACCAAATGCAGACGCCAAATCTACTCCCTCGGCTTCTTTTCTCGCACTTCCCGCCTGTGGAACTCGCTTGCATATTTTTGCTTTCCTGACGGCTACAACCTTCAGGAATTTAAATGCAATGTCAATACTCATCTCTTAACCACTTGACTCTAGTTCTTTCTTCACCACCTTGTATAGTCTTTCCTTTCTCTCCACCTTTGCAACTGTCATCACACCTGTATTCCCATCCTTCTCTTGCTCTAACTGGTTCATCTTTCTCTTCACTCTCTTCTACCTAATGTTTTTACTCTTATGTCGCCCCATGCACATCAGTGGCGTTACCACCTTGCTCGTGGGGATACGATTAGAAAAAATAAAAATAAAAATAAAACTTGGAATGAAATACGCTCGACAAATTCTATCTTTATATCATATAGGCATTTGTATAAAGGTTTTTTATTAATACAAAAAATAGCACAAACGAGAAAACTTCATGACTTTTACTATCAGTAACAATTAAAATGTGATTTAACAAGAAAATGATTGCGGAATCAAGACGTTTACTTTTCACACAACTTCAAACAAATTGTTAGGAATGAAATCCCCATCAGTACTGGAAAGAGCAATACGATGTACTGAATTTGAGTAACATATTTCCTGAAATATTGCTTTAAGAAAAACTTTATTTATTCAAGGGACTCTAGTACTGGTTTCCCGGTCAATGTATGCCGAATGTTTTCTGTGAAGGAAACGGCCAATATTTACAGTACCAGCACCATTAAAAAAAAACATAAAAATAGAAAGTTAAAATACAAAACTAAGACAACTGTAATTTAGAGTAACGGAAAATAGGATGTTGTGGAAAGTCATAAACATTTGAGATCTGAAATTACACAGCATATAAAATGGGATACTTCATATAGTGTCAGCGCGTGTGTCTTCTTTCCTTATGAAATTGAGAAATGTTATATTTAAAATTAAAAGAAGCACTTTACGACTTCTCGGTTCATCCGAATTTACAGCAGTATTAAATTTGTGCCTTGGGACCATTATTAAATAAAATATCTGAATGATTTATTTTAAGAATTTACAGCATGTAACTGACAGCTCATCAAGGGAAACTTTTTTTATAAACGAATACATACAATCATGCATACATACAATCATGCATACATACATACATATATATGTATACACACACTTGCAAAAACACACACACACACACATATATATATGTGTGTGTGTATGTGTGTGTTAGTGTGTGTGTGCGTGTGTGTACATGTGCATCAATCTTTCTTTTAAATATGTTTCGTTAAAAGCAACCGACAAGGAAGATTTTAATATTTATTTTTTTCAAGTATTTTTATATTTCTTTTTTGCTGGAAATAAGGAATATAAAGACGTTCCATTAATTTTGGATTTTTTACTTTCTTATTAGGTTATTTTTATGTTACCTTACAATCAAAATCTGTAGATAAAATCACAACATAGAAAACATATTTGAAATGGCCAGTGAAGTCGCTAAAACAATATATATACATGACTATGTTTTCTTTTTACTGTTATATATAGCGGCGGTAAAATTCCGAGAAGGATTAGTAAAATTCGGTATAAGGTTGGTAAATAATCCAGGAGGATCCTAGTAATATCGTTAAAATATTAAAACTGATCCAGTAGAGAGCTTAAAGCAAACCAATTCAATTTACAGAGCAAATATTTCTTTATTTATCTGTAAATTCAGATAAAACTTAGTGGGGAAATAGCCATTTTCAAAATGTCATTTTAAGGCATGTATTCTTCAACCCCTTATAAACAGAGAATGAAGAAACATTCTAAGCCCAGAGGTTAGTTTCGGTAAAGGAATGGGTTGGAGTGTATTGGCTTTCATTGGGTTGGGCTGGGAGAAGGATTTAGTAGTAATTCTTTCTTGGAAGTGTATGTGGCCTAACCTTAGGGGTAGCAGTGGTACGTGGTGGGGAGGTAACTGTTTGGTCAACTTTTTAAAAAAATTTTGAAATTTTTTATCAGGACTAATTATCAGGCGACACATACTTATGATCTCCCTTCGTTTGTTAAGGAGTATATTTTGGTCTTGAAATTTTAAAATTTGAATTTCTTCTGTAAAACATAGACTACATCTATCTCTCAAGCTATTGGGGGTCCTAAACTTGCCTATGAGTTCCCATTTCATCTACGTATCTAAGTAACGTTCTTTTAGTTCCCACAATTTTTTTTTTTTTTTTTTTGAAAGGGCAGTTTGGTATTTTAAACTAGTTTTGGTGAAAGAGTGCCCGTGGGTATAAAGCCGTGGGTATAAAGCCGTTGCTACCAAATTCCCACCGAAATTCCGATATATACATTACGTCTCTATTTTTTAGTGGCTTGATAAATCACATTTTCAAATCTACACTTACCCTTAACCGGACAGTTATTTCTTGATCTACAGTTACAGGGGGGGGGTATCATTCTATTTTCTGTATTAAATCTCCTACACTTCTTCAAGATTTGGTTATTATGGGAGCTAATAATGTTATACATGCTATTAATACACGAGTAACCAATTTTTGATAGTTTTTCTATTGAATATCTTACTTAGGGGGTTATCTCCATGAAAATGTTTGTTAATTTAAGGAAGATTTTCCCAATGTTAATGGTTGATAGTTTACAGAACGTGGGGTTAAACCATATAATTTTCCTTTTCCTATTTCTATTTTGGCATTTAACGTATTCAGATTCTTAGTGGGTGTTAAATTCGTTAATTTCTCTTTATATCCACTATTCTGAAGGACCTTATCATATAGGTTTTTTATTATTCTTAAAGATTTCTTGGTTAGATGATAATCGGTTAATTCTAATATTCACGGTCTTCGAAATTTGCTTAATAATGGCGCCAGGAGGGTTCGAACTAATATTGCTATAGCTAGGGATTTCATTGTCTTTTTTTTGTATGGTTTAAAGGATTTATTGTCCAGGTTGAGTGTAATGTCTAGGTAATTCACTATCTTTAAAAATGCGATTTCTATTTTGAATCCTAGCATACTGAATGTCTTAATGATTTTCTTCTGGATTTTCATGGTCAATCTGGATTGTACCCTATTCTCGAAATAGGGTCCATTACTAGTCGGGATGAACATAAGCCTATCCTCCCGATATAGGCCGACCTGTTTTGGATTTACAACCTTACCCAGGTTGTCTAGGATATAGATGCCTATTAAATCGGCAACTTGGGCTGAATCATGTGCCCCCATGGGAACAACAAACTTACTATTTTTGTTCAGGTAGAACTTACTTTTTGTTCAGGTAGAATCATTAAGGGTTAAGAGAGATTTTCTCGCTGCTAGTATATTAATTTCTTCTGTAATCACTACATGGTTTTTCGCGAAATAGATACATTTTACTAGGAGCTTTCTCAATATAGAGGGATAGAAATCAATGATGTCAAATTTAAGAACAGTGCTTCTAGTTTTATTATCGATATTGTTAAACCAATGGATAGTGTCAGCCAAATTTTTCCAGAGGTGGATATCGAGGATTTGTTCCAGTTTAATATTTATATTTTTTATTATGCATTTTTTAGACTAATCCAAGTTCACTTTTGGTCGGATTTATTAATCTGGATTGTACCCAATTCTCGAAATTTGGTTTATGATCTTTAAACAGAAGGTATGCGTTTTTAGTGCTTACTTTACCTACTCTATCCTTAATTTTTAGCTCGTTGGTAAATTTTGCGATATTCTTCTCAATCTCCTTAATTATATTTCCTTTCTGCTAAGCGTATATGTGTCGGTAATCGTATTAGTTAGAAGTTTAAGATACTGAGCAGGTTTACATTTGTAAATATTCTTAGATTTATCAGCCTTAACCAAAATTTCTTTCGAGTCCCTAATAGATTTAGTGTTTTTCTCTAACATTTTTTGGAATAGGTTAGAATGCTTCCTGAATTTCATCTTAGATACAATATTAAATAGGCTCTTTTTCAAATGGATCCGGGAACTAACAGGGTGGTGGCATTTTTTCAGGCGACAGATTGTAGGTATCCACGTTTTGGTCTCTGATGTCGTGGAGGAATAGGGAGAAATTCGCTTTCCACCGTAGTCACTTCACAAAGCTGATGACTTTTTCCGTGAGGGAAATTTTGAATGAATGTAGACTGGGATAAGGAATATTTTCAGGGAATATTCCGGGCAGAATGATAGGTCGGCGGTGAATATCTAATGTCTTTAAACAATACAATAAAGACAATGAAATCCCTGGCTATGATAATATTAGTTCGAACCAACCTAACCCCATTATAAAGCAAATACCGAAGACCGTGAATATTAGGATTAACCGATTATCCTCTAACCGAGAAATCTTTAAAAATAATAAAAAAACTATATGATAAGGCCCTCCAGATTAGCGGATATGAAGAGAAATGAATGTATTTAACACCCACTAAGAATTCGGAAACGAACCGATTATCATCTAACCGAGAAATCTTTAGGAATAATAAAAAAACTATATGATAAGGCCCTCCAGATAAGCGGATATAAAGAGAAATTAATGTATTTAACACCCACTAAAAATCCAGAACCGTTAAAGACCAAAATAGAAATAGGAAAAAAAATTATATGGCTTAATCCCCCGTTCTGAAAACTATCACCCATTAAGATCTTCCTTAAATTAATAAGTTAATATTTTTATGTAGATAACCCCCTATGTAAGATATTCAATAGCAAAACTATCAAAATTGGTTACTCGTGTACTAATAGCATGTATAACATCATTAGCTTTCATAATAACCAAATCTTGAAAAGGTGTAGGGAATCTAATACAGAAAATAAAATGATACACCCCTGTAACTGTAGATCTGGAAATAACTCTCCCTTTGAAAATCTGAAAATGTGATTTATCATGCCACCATCTACCCTAAGGAAAATAAAGAGAGACGTAATGTTTTTATCGGAATTTTGGCGGGAATTTGAAAGCAACGGCGTTATACTCACAGGTAGTCTTTCACCAACCCTAGTTTAAAATACCAAATTGCTCTTTCTAATAAAAAATAGTGGGAATTTAAAGAAAGTAACTTAGATCCCCAGATAAAATGGGAAATCATAGGCAAAGCTAGGACCCTCAATAGCTTAAAAGATAGGTGTAGTCTATGTTTGAGAGAAAAAATTAACATTTTATAATTTCAAGACTAAAATATACTCCTTAACAAACGAAGGGAGATCATAAGTACGTGTCGACATAGAAATATAAATTACAATAAATGTCCTATTTACCGTTCTTAGTCCTGATTAAAAATTTCAAATTTTTTTATAAGTTCACCAAGCAGTTACCTCCCCAACACCTACCACTGCTAACCCTAAGGTCTGGCCACATACCTCCCACTAAGTTTTATCTGAATTTACAAATATATATATATATATATATATGATAAAAATAAATTAGAAAAATTATTCTAATTTATTTTTATTTTAGTACTATGTTAAATTCTGGCATTGAGTTCTCATCGGAATTAAGCTTACAAACCATCAAGGATACCACCTATATCTATCTATCTATCTATATATATATATATATATATATATATATATATATATATCCAGGTGAAGAGAACCAACAGTTTTACTTATCCGAGTTCTCCGGCATTTACTTTTTTTTTAAAAAAGTGCTCTATGCAATAAATATTGTAGGGCATTTTTACAGCAGTGATCTAACATTGGCTGAGAACGAGGTAGAAATCTCGAAACATAGAAAATTCCGTGTCACTATGTATTTTAATTTTAAAAAAATTAAATATGCATATATATATATATCCACCCACTCGTGACACTTGTGTCGCGCCTTTCGTCTGATGAAATTTGTACATCCGACATGAACTCAGTCTACACCAGACAAGACAGACGACTGACATCTTTGTCTGCAGAAATAGATTATTCCCCAGATGAAATGATTCGATAATTTATTGTTTAATGAATATTTGCTATGTAATTAAATATACTGATCTCTTTTTGTGGATCATTTTTTAAATTTTATAATTTTTAATATTATATTACTAGTATCCACTTGGATTATTTAACAAGGAATGTTTTCTTACAAAAAATTGTATATATATATATATAAATAACTTAAATTTAGTATATCGAGGCAGCAAGTAATTTTCTAAACATATGCTATTAAATATAAGAGAAAATGAATGTCTATTATGTTTAATCATGAGCTGTTCTAAACGTCGTATTTTTGCTTTAATTTCAGTTGAAAATAAAGACAAAAATTCTCCAACATTTGGATAATTATTTATTGGTTTTCTTCTAAGCTTTCGGTTCACATGAGCCATCTTCAGAGAGGTTGTTTAAACTGAAATATTTAAACATGTAGGTAATATCAGACAGATTTTGGTCAACAATACGGTGATCCTTACTCATACACACAGTAAGAGGAACCTGCAGATATTGGAGGCCATGTACATCAAATCAAAACAACCAACACTCAATAAAATCAATTTTAAAACAGGAAATAAAATATTACACTACATTTGACTACATGGTTTTGTTGTCATTTCGCGCTATCCCGCGGTGTGACGTCATAAAACCGCATCGCAAACTTAAGAACTGCGTTTATTATTTTTGGTAACTATTGCCGTTGCCAAACGGAGTTTTATGTCAACACAAAATAAAATCGTCGGTGATGGTGGATTTTATAATATTTCAGTTTAAACAACCTCTCTGAAGATGGCTCATGTGAGCCGAAAGCTTAGAAGAAAACCAATAAATAATTATCCAAATGTTGGAGAATTTTTGTCTTTATTTTCAACTGAAAATAAAACAAAAATACGACCATTAGAACGGCTCATGATTAAACATAATAGACATTCATTGTCTCTTATATTTAATAGCATATGTTTAGAAAAAATAATATATATATATATATATATATATAGAGAGAGAGAGAGAGAGAGAGTTATCAAACTATTTATAGAGGATTATGAAAAAAGAAACGGACAAATATATTTTTCCTTGGGAAAAGAAAAACTTATATTTATTTTCTTGTAAAAAAAGCAATTCACGTGTATATAATTCCGCGTGAAAAAAGATACATTTATTTTCTATGAAAAAAGAAATATAAAAGTATTAATTTTTTTTATGTGAAACGAGAAATATACAAGTATTTATTTACTATGAAAAAAGAGAAACATATAAGTATGCATTTCCTTG
Organism: Ascarosepion bandense; assembly: GCA_037127315.1. Lineage (NCBI taxonomy): Eukaryota > Metazoa > Mollusca > Cephalopoda > Sepiida > Sepiidae > Ascarosepion > Ascarosepion bandense. Next base: position 716,881 of record JBBBDQ010002149.1, read on the forward strand.
TGAAAAAAATCACATGTATTTATTTATTTGTGAAAAGAAAAAAATACTAATATTTGCTTTAGACATTACTGGAAATACTTCTAATTTTTTGTCACACAGAAATGTATAACGCGTGTATAGTTCGTCAAAATGTTTATATTATTATTAAGAGGAAAAACCAAAATATGTGTTTATTATTTTATTAATTTTTTTCTTTCTAATATCTTCGAAATTATTTAGTTAAAAATCTTGTTTTTTTGCGTTAGCGGTCATCGTAATATTTACATTTAGTGTTTTAGAGCTTATTTTAAGTGGAAAACACATTGATTTAAAATTCCTTGCAAAAATTAAATAATTGTCTGATTTTTTACGAAACTTTCAGTTCTTATTAATCTTTATTTCGAGAAAATTTTCGTAAAAAAATTTCTTTTTCGTGTTACCCCCCCCCCCCTCAAGAAATTTCGAGAAAATAAATTTTCATCTGAAAATTTCTTAATTGATTAAAAGCAGTACTTCCTGGAGAACGCAGATACCAATTTTTTTCAACCTACTACTCAATTTCTGAAATCCTGCTCCGAATCATAATATAAAAATGCAATAAATCTGAGATATTACTTAATTAGAAAAGCTTTTAATTGCTTTCATAAATAAGATCTATTAAAGACATTATTGTTTAAAAAAATAATTCCGATGAATAATGAATTTTTACAAGAATTATTTTACATAACTGTTTTCAATTTTTTAAATTTTAATTTTGTTAATTTATAATATATTCAGTTAAGTGACACACGCTTAATCGATCATATCTCGAAAGGGACATGACTGACTGGGTAAAAGCTTTTCCTGCAGTAGGTTGCCATTACTTTCTGTAGTAGACTGGTTGCCATCCAAGGCTATAGAACCCAATGTGTTCTCCTATTTAACCCATAGCTGGAGAAAAGAGACGATTAATACATTTCCCAAGGGTATTTGGCGTAAGTGAATCCAAATAATTCAACTGGAATTGGAACTCGTCACCCCGATTTCTCGTTCCGAGTCGATATCCACTAAGAATCTCGCCTAACCGGATGAAAGTAACGCAGACATTACTTTTATCTGGTTAGGTGATAATATTTTTAAGTTAAATATCTATTTACTAATTAAGAATTAAAAAGCTTAATAGAACTCACCTTGCAAATATTTAAATATATATATATATATATATATATTATGTATATAAAACATTATATAACGTACCCACGCTGAAAGTATATACGACCATGCACGATATTATCAGAAAATAAGAGCGATAAATATCGTAAATTTAAAGTCAACTTTCCCAAAATTAGATTACAGAGAATATTTTTTTCAATATTTTTAGTATTAATGAGCACTTAAAAATTACACAAAAAAGGCTCATCCGTCATTTTTTTAAATTATGTTTTAACAGATAAAATCTCCGTAAAATTGTCAACACCTTTATCAGCACTTGTTACGTTATTGAAGAGCGATCACAAATAAGTAACCACCGCGACTCTTTGTTTTAAAAATCCACTCTGTGTTAATTTAAACTTTAAGTAAATCGGAATTATTATACTTTACATCAACTAATATTCCTCAAAGAATGTTACAGAAAATTACATTTTATTTTTGGAAGGTATAGTGTGACACAAAGGCGAATTGGCATGGCGAAAAACGCGTTCCAGAAGCTGAATAAAGTATTAAGACACAGGAAACTTTCACTAGAAACAAAGAAGAGAGTACTGGATTGCTATGTGATGTCATTTCTTCAATATGTCAGCGAATGTTGGACAATATCAACAAAGATGAAGGGAAAACTTGAAGCAGCTGAAATGTGGTTCTACAGAAGGATGCTGCGGATATCGTGGACCGAGCATGTGAGCAATGACGAGGTTTTGAAAATGATGGAAACGAAAAGGAAATTAATATTGAGCATCAGGAAGAGACAACTAAAGTTTCTGGGACATGCAATGAGGAAGGAGGGCTTGGAGAACCTGATACTAACAGGCCAGATAAAGGGGAAATAGAGACAGAGGAAAGCAGCGGATAACATATTTAAAAGGCCTGAACAGGTGGATGACAGAACGGGAGCTGAGAGATGCTACAGAAGAAAACGTGCTAAGAGCCACCAGGGATAGAGAGATATGGAAGGCCATGATCGCCTACGTCCTGAAGGAACAAGGTACATAAAAAAGAATTACATTGCAATGAATGACAATGAAAAAAATCTATTTTAGACAAAAAATTGATTCTAATCGATATAACATCTGTTTTAAATATACCAGAGTATTTTGCTTATTGTAAATAGCAAATTTAATTCTTTAGCTTTTAATTAAAGCCAAAATGAAAGGTTCAAGAAAGTCTATTTCATTTATAAAAATTAATTTGAAAATGAAGTATTAAACATTAGAGGAGGTACCTACTTTAAAGAACACACATGTTGTTGAATTCCTTGCATTCACTTATGTGTAAATACCTATCGGAAAGGTATTAATCCGTCTCTTCCCTGCAATCATGGGTTAGATAATAGGACAGATTGGGTTCCATAGACTTGTTCGGCAACCAGTCTACCGCAGAAAGTAATGGCAACCTACTGCGGGATAATCTTCTGCTCAGTCAGTCATGTCTCTTTCAAGACATGATTGCCCAAGCGTGTATCACGTATGGCACTTAACTGATTGACTGACTGACATACTTTAAAGAGCACTCATGCTATATTAGAGGATGACAACGAGCTTCGTTAACAGTGCTTAAGTGCGGGTTTTGAAGATGACACAAAGTCTGGACATTCTGTTACTGTCACTGCCACTGCAGAGGAAAACAATATTCTGACCCACAATTTATAGGTTTTAATGGCTACTATGCGTGACTGTGGCTTTGAATTGATTGATCAACATCTCTATTTTCCTGATTTGACTAACATATGTTCCCCAACATAAATAAACAACTCTTGGCTTGGAACCAGTATCGCTGTAATGATGACGTCATATAATGCTGTTGATGTCTTTTTTGACCAACAGTGTGAACAGTAGTTTTTCAAAGTCAGATGCCAATTTAATTGGAAATAACAACGCAGTTATTATTAAGACCAACTTCAATTAATATATGCAAGCTTTTACATCACCCCTTCATGATCTTTTTAGCCCACTTTCCTAATATCAGACAAAAATAGAGAATCCTTCATGATAATCAGGTAGTCAGTCAGTTAAGTGCCATAATTGATACACGCTTATTCGATCATGTCTCGAAAGAGACATGACTAGGCAGAAGAATAACCCGCAGTAGGTTGCTATTATTTTCTGCGGTAAACTGGTTGCCAGCCAATGCTATAGAACGCAGTCTGTCCTATTACTTAACCCATAACTGGAGGGAAGAGACGGATTAATACATTTCCCAAACGTATTTGTGCGTTTGTGAATGCAAGGAATTCACCAGGAATTCGAACTCGTCTTCCCGATTTGTTGGTCCGAGTCGATATCCACTTCACCACAACGCACATCCGTTCTTGGCCAAAACGTGTTTCTAATAACATTTATAACAGCAGAGAAGCGCCACCCTGCCGTGGTGTAATAGTTAGCAAACTTGTCTCGATAGAACCAGTTACAAATGAATAGTGTGTTCGATCCTCACTAGGTACTCCACACTTTTGGCCTAAGCTTAGAAAATCAGTATAACAACCAAGATGAAAATAAATGGTCTACATAATTAAAATACAGTATAAATATTTTTTTCTAATTTCTTCCAAGGGAGTTTTGGCTGGTTAGTTCATTATTTGGTTCATTAGTAGATTGTGTATAGGGCATATTAATACATCTTTCGGTTATTTAATGCCGAAATATAAATATTTGTGCATAATTTTATGCTTTCAACTGCAGAATGTTTTTACATAATTTCATATTATCATGGTAAATGTTCTTTTAGATATTGTGTAAATAATAAAATGTATTATTGCTAATCTTACTATAAAATGTACTTTTTATATTTTTTAATGTTCTAAGGATTGCTATTTTACTATAAAAATATATTCTTTGCCAATCTAAACTTATTTATAAATGGAACTTTGTGTGTGTTTATGTATGTGTGTGTCTGTGTGTGTGTGTGTGTCCGTTACCTATAGACTCCGAAACGGCTGAACCGCTTTTTTTTTAATTTACACAGTTGTACTATAAGTGTCTGCGAGTGTTCTTAGCTAGGTTTTGTGTCGAGGTACTCCCGATAAATATCGAAAATCGATAATCGAAAAAATCGGGTTATAGAAAGAGTGGTCCGATTTTAATCAAATTTCATACACTCATAGACAAAGACATAATAAACGATACTCAGAAGTTTCAAGGTTGCAGTTCTTACAATAATGCAGAACATCGATAATATATATATATAAGGCAAAATGCTTGTGTGTGTGTGTGTGTGTGTGTGTGTGTGTGTGTGTGTGTGTGTGTGTGTGTGTGTATCTGTTTGTATGACCTTTATACAAATCCACAATTTTTATTCGATTCTCACCAAACTTCACACAAATATTCTTTAAGCTGAGTCTGAGCTCCAGGACTATAGATTAATTTTAAAGCTTTCGTTGCACCCGCACAACGCCGGGCTATACTGCTAGTTCATAATACTGTTAAGTTTTGTCTGAGGTTCACAATTTGCCAAAGCTAAGACCCTAACAGATGAGGTTTAATTAGAATTTACTCTAATGTCATTAATGGAATGAGAAGTATCTCTCCGTATATCTTCTCGCGCGTTATATGCAAGAAGTAACACAAAAAAATGTAATCCTCGTAACTGAGATAAAGTCACGGTTAAGAATTACACCCATAAAACTTGGAAGTAGCAGCATCACAAATCTTCGACAATAGATCATCTAGTTTGCCATGAAGAGGAAATCGGTAATTCACGGATATTAATACTGAACAAGAAACTAATAATAAACATCGAGAAAGGGATTTCAAGCAGAATAAAAGTCGATAGCTGAACCATTGACTCGTTTCAAATACTTTGGCTCACTTATATCAGCGAAGATAATAGAAATAATTTCAAGAGACGCACAGACAGATGAAGGTGCCACTTAACTAAGAACCATCTAGAAACACAAGGATATCTGTCTGAAATCAACGATCAGATTGTTGCGTGCATTGTCGTTCTCAATATTTCTATGCATTTGTAAATCTCGTACATGAACAATAAAATTACACTGAAGAATCCCATCATTAGAAAAGACACTGACCCATCCCCAAACATTTGTTATGCAAACTGAATAATTTATGATGTGGTGTGATACATCATCAAGTAATAAAGAGGCCCATTGGAAGACCTCAGAATCACAGTCAAGAAAAGAAACTTGAAATGTTATGGACTTGTCATAAGGGCCAACAATATTTCTACTCATTAAAACTGTTTTTCCTTGATCAAATGTCTATATTCAATTTAAAATAAGAATTATAGATATATATTTTGCTTTGATAATAATTTCTATTTAAGTCTTTTGCATTCGTTATAGATAACAGATGTGTTCTGTCGATGGCTTTCATACTTAAAATGTTTTATTTCTTAAATAAAAAATACATTTTTTCCTGAATGTGATTACCAGCTCAGCATTTAGATACTAGATTTAGGAGTAATGTGACGAAATCAAGCAATAAAGGGAAGTAATCAATGTTATTATTTTGTTTTTCACTAACTTTTTTAAAACCTAAGAAATATTAACTATAGTATTACTCTTTTCGACATCGTCAAAGCCGTATTGCTATGGACAAGAACGCATTCGAAAAGCTTGGTAAAATATTGAGAGACAGAAGATCCCTTTGGAAACAAAGAAAAGTGTCTTATTATTTGACGTTTGTTCTTCTATATGGCTTAGAATTCTGAACAATTTCCTCAAAGATACAGAAGAGACTTGAACCAACCGAAATTTGGTTTTACAGAAGGATACGGAGGATGGAAACGAAAAGAAAACTTACAATTAATTATCTGATCAAGGATACTAAAATCAAGCTCGTACAGAAATTTCAGTACCCGCGAAGTGTTCTAACAGAGGACGGAAAGTGTGTCGCTGAGATTCGAAGACGAATTGCGATGACCAAAGACGTATTCTTAAAGCTAAGCAGAGTATTAAGAGACGGCATATCACGTTGAATACACCGGCTCTCGTTCGATCACCAAAGTTAAGCAAAGTGAGCCCTGGTCAGTACTTAGATTGGTGACCGCTTGGGAAGTCCAGGCGATGTAAGCGTTCAGTGACGGATGTGCGTTGTGGTGCAGTAGATATCGGCTTGGAAAGAGATATCGGTGAGCCGAGTTCGAATTCCAGTTGAGTACCCTGCATTCACTTAAGCACTGGTACCCTTGGAAAAGGTATTAATCCGTCACTTCCCTCCAGTTATGGGTTAAATAAAGGGATGGGACCTGGAGGCATCAAGTATTCAGCTATTTGACAAGATTATGAATTTAGCTATAAACTGCGCCAGGATTCCAATTGCACAAGGAATACTGGAGGTGTGTTGTGAGTTCTATCTCAGCCAAGGCCTCAGGACAACGACGACGACGAAAAGACAAAAAATTCGATGGTAACAAAAGTAAAGAATATTGAACTGTTACGTGGCGTATGCCATCCTGTATACCAGCAAATTCTGGATAATCATCCCAAAGATGTAGAAGATACTTGAAGCAACCAAAATGAGGTTCTACAGAACGATGCTGAGGATACCATGAAAAATAAAAAACAAGGAGCGACGAGAATTTAGAGAGGATGGACACGATAAGAAAGCTCATTAGTAAGAGACACCTGAAATTTCCGGAGAATCTAATAATCCCAGGACGGATAGAAGGAAAGAAAGACATGGAAAATCAACGCGTGACATACTTGATGGGCTTGAGCAAGTGGATGGCAGAGCAGAGCTTGGAAAAAATAACATCAGAAAAGTTGTTATGAGCTAGAAGGGATGAGGGAATGTGGAGTGAATAATCGCCTATACCCTGAAGGGACACGACAGAAAGATGATTAGTCTGTGCCGAGACGGAGAAGCTTCACGAGTTCAAATCCATTTTTAACCATTGGGTCTTAGAATGCATGTCTTGAGTTTGCATATTTTCTGAAGGAATCATGACATTCATATAAAATTCTCAATCTGACAAGTCTATTTAACAACAGGATTTTAGTTTTTAAGTAAATGTTTTACATTTGTAGCAATTTGTGATATTAGGCGACACTACATCTAGCACAGACTATGTTTAACTCTCATCTTTATTGCAAATTTGTTATAATGGCTCTATATGCATTGCGGTGCAGTAGATATTGGCTCGAAACGCGAAATCGGGGAGCCGAGTTCGAATTCCAGTTGTATTCCCTGCATTCACGCACGAGCAAATTTGTGAACGGTATGAATCCGCCACTTCTCCCGCCAGCTATGGGCTAAATAGAAGAAGAGGTTTGATTTTGGGGCCTTGGTCGGCAATCAGTCTACCATAGAAAATAATGGCAACCAAGTGCAGGATAATCTTCTGCCCAGTCAGTCATGTCTCTTTCGAGACATGATCGCCTAAGCGTTTATTATGTATGGCACTGAACTGACGGACAACGAGGCATTTGAAGTATTTAATATTCACTAATTCCACATTCTTAATTTTTATAATGGATTCAGAGTAGGCACCATCAGAGGCTTTAATTTCAATTCTAGTTCATAATTTATGTATTGGAAAGGTGGAATCTATTTCTCAGAATACTTGGAAGAGGATGTTAATTTTCTGTTCAAGATCATTTTTATGCTATCTATTAATACCTTTATCATCATTACATTAATTTCGGGAGAGAGAAAGCATCGTTGGTTTCTGTTAGTAGAATTGGTATGTGCTATGGAATGGTAAAATGAACAGTTTCCATCTTTTTACGTGTGTTTGAACATGCGCAGACCATAGTCTAGGAAAACGCTAAATAGGCTTGTGCTATCACATGCGTACTCCTGATGTTGTTTGAAATGTTTGTCTATTAGGGACCTCGAGAGGCTTTTGTGGACCGATTTTCTATATCAGTAGATTCGGGTGTGAAAAGGAAGACTCTGTTGATGTGGTCATATTCTGCTGATATTTAAAACCGTGGTTAATTTGTTTGTGCTAAACTTGATCACCGGTGTTAAGAGTATGAATTAAACTATTACAAGTTCTGTTAGGTGTATATACGCGTGCGTACGTTGAAGAATGTTTCTCATTTCGTTGTGCAAATGCCTTCAAAATTAAATAAACCCCACGAGATACATTACATAGTAGCAGCATCATGGAGGAATCCCTGAACTAGAGGATGAGGTATGTTTGTGCATTTCTAAAGGGTATTAGTGCGAAGTGAGTTCTTGCTACCTTAGTTGAAATTTGAACCCGTTTTTCCATTTCCCGTGCTGTTAAACATTAGGCCACCTCCGCAACTCCAATGCTCTCGTTATAGATATTTTGATGTGGACGTTTAACGGAACATATGCATGAAAGGAACGAAGTAGTAAAAAATGAAGATAAATACATACAAACTAACAAACAAATAAAGAAAACAGCTGCGAGAGAAAAAAAGTCAACCAAAAAACAAATTTAAATATGGAGAGAAATAGATACAAAGAGATATAATGAGGTCTGTTATAATAAGGCTATACATATATATGCGCGGGTGTGTGTATTTGTGTGTGCGCGTGTGTCTGTGTCTGTATTTATATTCTTATTATAAGATAGATAGATAGATAGATAGATAGATAGATAGATAGATAGATAGATAGATAGATAGATAGACTATCATAGATAGATAGGTAGTAAAAACTAAAGAATGATTGGTAGAAAGAGAGCTACATATAAGAATAAAAAAAGAAAGACAGACTAACAGTCACAAAGAAAACAAGAACTTTAAACCGGGAAAAGAAAGGAAAGAAAATCAGATAGATAGATAGATAGATAGATAGATAGATAGATAGATAGATAGATAGATAGATAGATCGTAAGAAAAAGAAAATTTAAACAGAACAGAAATAAAGAAAGAGAACCAGACAGAAAAGAAAGAAAGAAAGAAAGAAAGGTATAAAAAAGACAGACAGACAAACGTAAATGAAAAAAATAAATAGATAATATACAGACTAGGATAGATAGATAGATAGATAGATAGATAGATAGATAGATAGATAGATAGATAGATAGATAGATAATGTACAAACTAAGATAGATAGATATATCATGAAAAGATTGAGATAGATAGATAGATAGATAGATAGATAGATAGATAGATAGATAGATAGATAGATAGATCATGAAAAGATTGAGATAGATAGATAGATAGATCATGAAAAGATTGAGATAGATAGATAGATAGATAGATAGATAGATAGATAGATAGATAGATAGATAGATAGATAAAACAACAGAATAGGTAGAAAGAAATACAGGATAAAAGAAAGAGATGAAAAAACATACTCGGATATAAAGATCGCGGGAAGTTGTTTAAATGAATTCACCGAGAATGGAAATACTTTGCCTGAATCCGTGTATATGTGTGTGTGTTTATGTGTTTGTGTGTTTGTGCGTGTGCATCACAATTCACTGACAGCGGCGGTATCAGTGGTAGCACACAACGAGAAGGTGGCAGGAGGCTGGAAATCCTAAGACTATGCGTGCGTGCGTATGTGCGGAGTAAGTCAGAACAGCATCTATCTTATTCGTGAGCTGGACGTCAGCTTCGTGCGTTTGTAATGGACGACGCTTGTTTCGCGTAATATATAAAATATCCTGCTTCCGATATTCTCCAAAAAGAAAAATGCATGTTTTACTTTAAAGAAAACAAAGGAAAGCCAACAAGAAAGAAGGAAAAAAAAAAAGGAAAGGGAAGGAAAGAAAAGTGCGATTACGTATTCGCGTGTGCGAATCGAAACGCTTAAAAAGAACACTATACGGAAAGAAACAAAAAAAGGAATAATATAAATCGATAAGTAGAAAGAGAGAGAGAGAGAAACAAAAGAGAAGAAAGAAAAGAAAAGAGAGGGGGATTTTAAAGAAAAGGAGAGACAAAAAGGGTTGATGTTGAGTTGCGAAGAAATTATAGAAATATTGTGAGAGCAAAAGTGAAAACAATTTGCAGAAAAAGAAAAAAAGAATAAAGAACTCTCCAAATTTTCTACTAAAAGAGATTTTAAAATAACTTTAAAATTAAAACAGAAAAGACCACAGAAGAAGATAGATCTCCAGCAATTAAATCAAATAATGAAAAGAAAATTATAAAAAAGCAAAAAAAAAAAGGGTAAATTAACAGCGTGGAATAATTTATACACTCATACAATTAACGGTAGCGATCATCTGGAAGCGTGTGTGTGTGCGCGCCGACTACTGCTCGTGATCGTTAAGAGAAAAACAAAAAACAAAAAGCGTTCAATATCTACTTTCTGTTCTATAGACGTTTTATAAACGTATGTGACACCACTGTTCTTTTTATTCTGAAAAACAAAAAAACAAAAAAAAAAAAGCAAGCAAAAAAACAAAAAAAAAACAAGGAGAAACGTGGCCGACAGAATTAATGTCATCGACTTCAATTCTGATGTTTACATTAACGGGGAAATTTCCAGAGGAAAACGTCTGAACTTCTCATCATCCTGAGTTTTTTCTTACTGTGATCAGGATCTGCAACAACGGATTCAAAGAAATCTAATTTTAACAGTAACAAATAGGTACTACGTAACCTATTTTCATATACATATATATTCACATATATATATATATATATATATATATATATATATATGTACGTGTGTGTATGTACATATAAAATATATTTACAAATGCGTGTTTTTATGTATATATAACAAAATATATCAAGTAAACTGCAGGAGAAATATCCTTTACTATTAAGAATTAATTCCACGAGGAGTGGGAGAAAAGAAATTCTATTTTCCAGGAAGAATTTTTAATATTCTTTCAAGATTTTTAAACGAACAAGAAAAGCGTGGTTTTAACTTCCGTGAAACAAGCAAATCATTTAATTAGGCTCAAGAACAATAACATAAAAATATTACTGTAAACAAAAGATTACAGGAAGGCGTAAACAAAACGAGAAAACCATTTAAAGAACATAAAAGATAAAAAGAAGGATAATAACAATATTGAATTGAAAATTTTCAGGTGATAAATATAAACAATTTATGAAAGAGAACTTAAAAAGAAAAACAAGATTGGTGCTGCATTTGAATCAGAAATAATTACTTTCAATTTAAAAAAAAAGTGCGACAGACAGACAGAGAGAAAGGGTGTGAGAATAAATAAGTAACCAAAAATTGAGCCGAAACTACTCTTTTTCGACTCAAATAGTTATTTCCCTACTCCAGTCTAATTCCTGTCTTCTAGTAAAGTCCCTTCTTTTCTTTTTAATTCCTAATTATCAAACAATTTGCCTTGTCCAATTTGCCTATCCTACCTCACCAACCTTCCCCAAATTCTTCCTCTACCCCATGTTGGGCACGGCATGATCCATACCCGAAAGCTGCACTGATCACCGCTGTTGACCAAAAGGACCACACACCACAATAATTTCCCGCCTTTTTCTCCGATCTGTTGAACCGATAAATCTTGCGATCTTCTTCCTTTTTTTTTTCACCTTTGTTTTCCATTCAACAGTAATTGGAGAAATAGTGGGAATCCACAGTTCGTTTCTGCTTGCATTCCCATTTTTAGACAAACAGCAAGCCAGCCAGCACCTCTTTTCCCCACCTAATTATTCTCCTCACTTACTCTTCTAAGCTCACACAACCTCCCTTCCTAGTGATCTCACAGTTTCCCCTAGGTACTACCCATATTTTCCTGTATGCATCTTCGTACACACGAGTCTATCTATCTATCTATTCATCTATCGATCTGTCTATCTATATATGCATATATAGATGTAGATACTGATAGATACAGTTAGGTACCTTTTTCCACCTGTCTAATAACATACATCGGTAACCAAACTGGTTTTTCCTTTCTGCAAAGTACATAAATCTATAAACAATTTCTCTGTCTTTTTCCTCTCACTTAATTCCCCACCACCGCAACAACCTATAAGATAGAGTTTTAAAACATATATCTGTTTACAACTATCACGAATCTTACATATGAAAGTGTTCGTATAGATTCTCGTGAAATGTAACTATATATCGATACAGCTCGATATCAATATATTATTAGAATCACTATTAACACCGACTATTTCGTATGAGAACATTTAAGAACATATTGATATTAGTTTAATAAAACGCCTGCTTACGAAACAAGACAGACTGTGTGCAAAAATCAAGAAATTGTACATCGCTTCCGTTACTGATTCTTCTGTAATTGTCCACTACGCTGGTGATAAGCCCTGCAACTTCTAAGCGAGTGAACCGACACCAAATTACGGAAACACAGCCAATCAGGGACTCTATCAACATATCAGCCCAACCATATATTCTACTTTTGAACCACATATTTAGCGCCTCGCTGTGAAGCATTGGTTATTAAGCCCACCAAGAAGGACCATTACTACTGTTGTGTGTTCGATCCTTGCCGGGTGCCACACTCTTATGGTCTTGGTTCAGGCTACCCTATTTTGAGATTCCTTTTAAACCTGCACTTTGTTGTTTAATTGTTGTTGTTTTTTTTTTCGTTTCTGTTTTTTTTTCTTTTTCACTTCCCCGTTTATTTACGTTTCTGTATAAAGCTACCTGCTTTATGTACTTCTAAAATCTCTCCCTGCTTATACCTCACCTTCTCAAGCCTTGAAAATTCTGAATATTTGTGGATACCCCAAACCTCAGACTGATTGGAACCGACATTTTGTTTACCCTGCCCTTTACATCAAGGTTTCTTAATTATATATATTAAATATATGTATATATATATACATATGTAAAATATATATACGCATTTATATATTCTTATATTTTCGCATTTGTTAGATATTTTTATTCTTACACACACAGACCCACATTTCTAAACATAGCGTTTAAATACGGAGATATATGCAGCAATATATACGTCTATATATATTTTACATATATATAAATAACGTTAAAAATATGCACAATTTAAGTGTAGATATATAAAAAAACGATTGAGATAATAAAAAAATTTGCTTTCGTAATTAATTCTACTTATGCAGCATAAATTCTCAAACAACAAATACATCGCTATATATACACACATCATTAATCCGTATAAATACATTGATATATCAGTTGGTAAATATATCTATATATTTTAAGGGGAAATTGTCTATAAGCATTTTTACTGAGCACATCATTTTTCAGTGCCGGGGTCGTGCTAAAAGAGTAAATATAACCTGAAAAAATACATTACGATCTCGATCAAACACTGATTCAATTCATATCGTACAACCTCGCGTTTTACTTGGGGAGGTTCATTTGATACAAAAAGCTAACACTAGGGAGCGCGTGTATTCTGATTCTACAACCAAAAATAGCGGCGGAAAACCGAAGAAGCAAAAATAGAATAACTTAGAACATCTAATAAAAAAAAATAAAAATAAAAACAGTGTTAACAAAAATAAACAAAGCACACTGAAACACAATATAAATTATTTTATCCATTGGCCGTTATTGTTGTTGATGCATTGACGAATTTATTAAGATTCGAACGTATACATTCATTCATCCGCTGTTGACATCAGCAAAACTGTCACAGCATCACGTCTGCAGCAAGCTTCAACCTCTGCAGGTTCTAACTGAAAAGCTGCTGCCTCAGTAGTAGCACTATTTTTCATAATAGTCACATTGAGGTCTGTATATATCTGTTCATTCGGAAATTTTAAAAGTGTACGCACACGTCTTGTTTCTGGGGAATCCAACTAAAAGTGACGAGAACAACAACTAGTTTTGCGCATGCGTGTGTAAGTTCCGGTTAGAACTTTTTGTACCTGGAACTGTGGTATGGTTAAGAACGTGGCACCTATGAAAGGTTAACTGAGTGTGTCTGAAGCTTGTGGATCCTCATCCTCAGAAAGAATAAAGTAACTAAGAGAGAGAGAGAGAGAGAGAAACAGAAAAAGAGTATTAATAAAGGAGAAAAGAGAAGTCGTGTGTCAAAAAAAATAATAAACTCAAAACAAGCAAAAAGGAAGAAAGTGTGATTGGGAGAGAGATAGTGACTATAGTAAGTGGAACAAACAAGCGACTATCAGTCAGTTGTACGATCCGTGCGTGAGCATCGAGCCAAAAGCGTTGGCTGAATTCGTACATTCAAATCAACTGTGCAGTTACGGATATACAACTACCCGCTTCTTCACTATAAAAAAAACACGCTCATTCATATACTAATGAATATACATAAACATACTCAATAACAAACTTAAACCTTACACAAAAATAGACAACAACAAACAGTCATTCTAACTCGCAACAAAAGAAAGCCTTTCTCTCTGTATATATTTATATGAATCTCTATATATAGACGAACGTTCTTGAATATATATAGCATTGGAAAGAGTAAAATTTATACCCGTTTCTGCTGCTCTAAACACAATTTCATCTAGATGGATATTCACGCCTTTTAATACTACTATTGTCATCCAGCTTACACTGTGGAAATTACCGCTGAAAGATATTTATCTGTGTCTACCCAGAGTATCTTAGGAGCACCTGTTGATTCTACTTCTGCTCTATTCATAAAACTTGCACATGACCGTGAAAACTATTTTCTAATATAATTACACGCGGAATAATTTCATGTTTATGTTTAAAACTTCACTCAATTGGAAAGGATAGCATTCGCAATTACTGCCTTTTTTTTAGTTCGTTTAATAATTTGGTAAAGATATATATCTTCAGTTAAATAAAGGATACTTATTTTTTCTGAAGCATTTCTAACAAGATAAACGCCTTAAAAAATAATCCAAATACTATTTCGAATCAAGCACACACAATAAAACAGCTTCTATTCCGTTTAGATATAAGACATACATACATACATACATAGATACATACATACATACATACATACATACATATAGATAGATAAAGAACATACTGAAATAGATAGATAGATAGATAGATAGATAGATAGATAGATAGATAGATAGATATTCGATTTCTCAGGCGCAACTACCGAGAAAGCTACAACTTTTCAATCATGTCTGATAAATCTGTTGAGTTTCCAGAGATTCTGGAGTTAAATGTAGGTGGGGTATCCTATACGACCACTTTAAATACGGTACGCAAAGATCCCGAATCTCTCCTGGCACAAATGTTTTCCAACAACGGCAAAATGCAGATCCTGAGGGACTCAAAAGGTAAATACTTTTTGGACCGCGATGGTGTCCTCTTTCGTTACATACTCGACTATCTTCGCAACCAAAAGTTGATTCTACCCGAGAATTTCCACGAGAGGGAACGCCTGAAAACCGAGGCGGAATATTTTAATCTGCCTAATCTAGTCCGCACCTTGACCACAATGAATGTGACTCGGCCGATAGGACCTACCTCGAATACATGCTGTAATGGTTTCGTAACAGGCAAGCAACCAGGCTATCTGACCGTTGGCTATCGGGGAACGTTCGCCTTTGGCCGCGACGGACTGGCTGATGTGAAATTCCGTAAACTAGCTCGAATAATTGTATGTGGGAAGGTATCTCTCTGTCGAGAGGTATTCCAAGATACTTTGAATGAAAGTCGCGACCCAGACCGTGGAACTGAAGATCGCTACACGTCTCGATTTTTTCTCAAACACACATTCTTGGAGCAGGCTTTTGACATGCTAATAGAACAGGGCTTCTTCATGGCAGGATCGTGCGGTTCTGGGACAGACAGTGCCGGTGAAATCAAGCCAGGACTAGATACGGAAGAGTCAAAATGGCAGCATTATAACGAATTCATTTTTGAACGTCGGTGAACAGCTGCATTCGTTTAATATCTACATATCTATATATCTATATGTCTATATCTCTATATTTTTTGTCTTCCCCAACCCTCAACAGCCACATCCAATTCCTTACTTTATCCCTTTCTTTCATTCATTTAAAAATGTTTTATGAAACCCCACATTCTTAAGAACGAGAGAAAGAATATATATATATATATATATATATATATATATATATATAGTAACAAGATGATGCTGAATCACGAATGAAATGCTGGAATTTGAAATGTTCAACCCTCAGTATAAGAAGCAAGAAAAGCTGATAATTTTTTTAAAAAGTGATGAAGATTTTTGGAAAAAAACATCGGCTTGAACTGTTACCATAACACTAATAGTTACTATTGTTAATTTTATTATTATTGCTGTTATTATTATTATTATTATTATTATTATTATTATTATTATTATTATAAACATCCTTAATATCTCTTATGATAACCATTGTTTAATATCATTTGCTTTGTCGAGATATGAACGCAGTGCAAGAGATTAATAAATTTCTGTGTTAACAACGGATAGACTAAGCCACACGAACAACAAACGGATCATCTAAGAAAAGGTACCACTATGTTTAAACTATTTTGAATATAGTACAGCAACAATCAGAAGCAGCAACAGCAACAACAATACAAGTGTGCTAATTTAATCATGTTAAACTACCCCTCACCCGAAAAATGAAGGGGATTAACCCGAGGTTTTCTGTGAAGGGGATTAAATTTAAAAGAAAATATTACTATAAAAATATTTCACTGCAGAAAATAAAGAAATCACACACACACAAAAAAAAGACACTGCCCGAACCTAACTGAGGTTGATAAAAACAGGATTACGTCCAACATATTGACTACAATCAACCACACACACACACACGCATTGATAAATAAAAAACAGCAGATATAAAATACAGTTGTCTTTACTGTAAAGCAAAAACAAAAGTCCTATAAGGATTTTTTTAAAATACCATGAATATTTTATGGAATTTATGAAAAACGATAACATTGAAATCTCTTATGTACGAGTCTAGACCTATGCAGAAAAAAGAGGATAAACTTTAATTTAGAAAAGAATTTACACATAATATCTTAGAATTTACCAGACACAAAAACGTCTCCACCCATGAAATATTAAAAAGAAAAACAGCAACAACTACACTTGAACTCACAGTTAGGTGAGTACCAACTGCATCACAATGATCAACAAACTCATCTTGAAAAATCGGTTGCATGTAGTGGGTTCGATTCTCGTTTGTAGACTACTGTGTTCTTGTGTTGAACTAAGATATAATAACTTAGAAAGTCCACTCTTACATTGTCATTTACACACAGCTAAACGAGTCTATATCGGTGGATTTTGCAAGACGACGGAAATTCTGAGATTATAAACATTACACCCTCAAAATTTGCATATTGATTTAATTATCTTCCAGATCTGCTAACAGGTCTAAATGTTATGGAAATATATATATGGAAGACACGAATGTATTAAAAAAGCAACAAAAAGTGGGGAAATATTATATATTCATAGAAAAACAGTAGAGTAAAAATATTTATTTAAAATAATTCATATTGTTTAATAACAGAAAAATATAAACCTGGAAAATTATATGAAAAAAATTAAACAACAAAAAAAAAACAGAATGTATATAAAAATATGAAGAAATATTAAAAAAAGAAAAATAATTTTTTTTCCAATTTATATGAAAAGCAAGCAAACCTGAATTTTTCTCTCCAAATTATATCAATTTCTTTGGTACGTAGAACACTTAGTTCGGAGGATGATAAAAAAAAAAGAACAAATAATAATAAAGTGAGAGGAGGGAAAGGAATTAAAGAAGCAATGAAAAAAACAGCTCCAAGAGAAAGAGAAGAAAAACAACGAGAAGAAAGAACGAAAGACGAGACCAATCTCCAGGAACGACATAAGATGAAAGTGAAAGTGAAAGTGAGCAGGGATGAAAAAAAAAAAAATAAAGAAAAAGAAAAAGTAACAAACAGTGAGACGATAAACGCAAGAAAAGAGTTACAAAAAACAAAACAAAATACAAAAAAAATATTATTGATAAAATCAGAGAACAGGGTGATATATTTTCAATGGAAAAACAAAAGTAAGTAAAATAATAAATATATATGGATATACACATTTGTTTATATATATATATATATATATATATACATACACGCATATATTCAGTCCTATATATATATACATATATATATATATATTATATATATATATATAGGAGTATAT